>SMGT01003974.1:311087-342158 GCA_004794575.1 Lanistes nyassanus
CCCCCCCCCCCCCCCCCCCCCCCACCTTTTTTCCCCATTCCTTTTCCGACCTATCAGTAGAAGCAGGAGACTGGGGCAGGACGTGTCGAGCGTGGTGACCAATGGAAAGTAGAAGAGTGGGGGGTGGGGGGAGACTAGCGAGCACTCAAGCATAGAAGGGTAGGCCACTCTTGGGCTGCTCGGCTGCAGGGGCAGAGCAGCGAGGCAGGTTGGCCGTTTAGGCAGCGTTACCCAGCGGGGAGGTAGACGTCTGACCCTGTGACTTCCTATCACGCCACACGAGAGAGAGAAGGTATGTGGCCACACCCCTTTTCAGGTGTTGTAAGCGGTTTTTTCCCCCTCCTAGACCAGACAGGAAAGAAAACCTAACGTGACAGGGGTCGAACTTTCTTTGGGAGATTAAACTCGCACGGCCGAGCAGCGAGGCCCAAGCTGAAAAAACAACCAAAAAAAAAAAAAAAACTGTAGTGTTTCTGTGGCGTGGATTTTGAAAGCGTTCGCATCTTCTGTTTCATATTTCAAACTATTCTTACATTAGAACTCCCTGGTTTGATTCCTCTGACAGTCTACATAACAGCGTGTGTGTGTGCGTCCTTTCTCTCCACACACACACACATTAAAATGTCTTACCTTAAAAAGGAAGCAAGACAGTGTCTGGGCCATTTCTTTGTGCATTACAACTGTTCTAGTTTTTAAAACTCCTGGATAGGATTTCACGGATGTTTGCATCTCCTGTCCGTGCATAAAGCTACACGTGAAATGTAGAGAGTGAAAGGGCTTAACAACCGTCCTTGTAACCGGAACAGCAGATACGAAGGCTCCTGCGACCTAACCTTGGCTAGATCACATAAATATTCGTCTCCTCTCTCTCGTACATTATAAACAGAGCCCTTTGGCCTTCACTAGCTGAAATTTATGGTCCGTTTAATGGCCAAAGACAAGCGATCGGTATGTATGTAGTTCCCAACACGTGGAAACGACTCCAAGTGCTGCGAAATACTGCTATTGAATGTGAACACCCTGTTCACCGAAGCCTTTTGCGTTTCTTGTATGTAGCCTGTTTTCCGTTATTTTTGCCTGACTGGAGAGGGGAGTGAACAAGTGGGGAGGGGTCAGGAAGTCGTCTTATGTTCGGGCTTGTCTGCCTTCTGTAGAGTGAGTATGGTTTGAGGCCGCCATACAGCAGTAGATAGGAGTCAGATATTACAGTTTATCCACTAGCATACATCAGTAGATCATATGGCAGATAGGGAAACGGTCATTTGTATTCAAGTGGGAGATAGAAAACCGCAATTATTTTAATTCAAATGGTTGAAAAAAACGGCAATCATTTACATTCATCCGTTTCTAAAGAAAACACAGTTATTTGTATTTTACTGTGAAAATGAAACTGCAGCGATTTGTATGTAGAATCATAAGACCCAGACATATTTTGGCGGCAGAAGGGAGACTACCGTCATATTTATGTTTGAGCCGAGAAAGTATATGGTACCCATATCATGTTGAGCTGCATAAAATCTATTTTAAGCTATTGGTATACACCCAATAATCAAACAAATATAGTTTGAAAGTGCCTGACAACAAATTAGTGAATCTAAAGAACCAGCATTCACGTTGATATTTTATAAAATTCGTCACTGCCTTTCAAATTAGTGAATATAAAAATGCATCTCTCCCTCTTTGTTTTCTGAGGCTAAATCTCACGAGCGCGCACGCACACACACGCACGCACACAGATACACTGGTTGCGTTCTCTCTCTCTTTCTCCAGCGCACTTTCGAATAGGAATTTTCAACAGGCGCATTTACTATGCAAATTTGCAAAGTAACCGATCAATCGATAATTAAAAAAAGCTGAAAGAAAAAGGCTCGGTTCGGTGAGGTAATTTCACAAATGTAAATGTACCGGAAGCTGTTCTTACGAGGATTGTGCATGTCCTTTGCTGATCTCATTTCAGTAGGATAAAACCTTTGATTTGATTTTATTTATTTCATTTTCAATTTGTGTTAAATTGCGGAGTTTATCTTTCATCTAGAAAAACAGAAATTCTCCTCATCCTCTTCTTCTTTTAAAGAGATTTTAGGGTACATATGTATACTTATTAGTAATTACTATTGTCAACATTATACAAGCCATATTTTTGGTAAGGAAGATAACATGAGATTGAAAATATCCCCCCAAAATTAAAATAACGTAATACTGTGTGTGAGCATGGTTATATATGTGTATACATGTGTGTATACATATGTGTGTATACATAAACAGAACATATTCCTTTAAACCGCATGTGCCCACTGAAATGGGTGACATAGGCTAAGTGCGTCAAGACAATAAAGTGGGATAAAGTACAATTTAAAAAACAACAACAACGTTTATATCTTCATTTCAAGTACAGTTTGATAATATATATTGGGTAGCGGTTCTACACGAAAATGTAGAATGCTACATTTAGCCACAAAAAAGTTGAGCTCTTCGACATACAGCAGTAACTAAAGGTATAGAAAAACTTACCTTACCAAACTGAGGTGGTACCACAAAATTTTAGCTCTAATACTAGGCACTATAAGAAGCCGATTAAAACGAAAACGTTTATTGAAAACTATAAATTTCCCCAATATTGCCCACGAATGCAACCACTCTCAATTCGTAAATCTGAGTATGTTTGACAACGCTGGTAGCAGCTGAAGGCTGGTGGGGTCAAATTTAATTGGTTTGTTTTTAAGCAGTGGACGAAAGCAGAGCAACATTGCAAAGATGCCTGGTGAAAGGTGCAGTTCTTGCGACTGTTGGTTCGTCCTAAGCTCACGTGGTAACCCAGCCGTTTTCATAGACGCGCAGTTTTATTTTCGAAGTGGAAACAAATATTATCCTTTCTCTTCACCCCCCCCCCCCATCTCTTTCCCATCGCCCCCCCCGCCCCGCCCACTTCTCGCTCCTTTTACAATACACAGCAGCCATGATTACGGGATTGTATGTGTCCACAAGTGGTTAGTACTTAACCACCCACCTGTCTGTGCTCGATCCTAGTCAGAACACAGCTAAACATGGCGTTTGTGACATGAAATTGTTTACCATCCTGCCTCAATGGGAGGAGTTTCGCGTCTGTTTCTGACACTGCATGCAAAACGTTTCACCTGCTATATGTTGTTTTCTTTCCGTATGTAAGTGCCCATTAGGCTCAGTGGGTGAACAAGCCCTTCAGAAACTTTCATGCACGAAACAGATGCCAATTCTCGTACGCCCATGTCAGCAGTTTTCATTTATTAGGCCTTGCGGATCGCCGTCAGTGACCAGGGCTGGCTGGCATCAGTGTTCTTATTTCATGTTTATACCTAACGGTGGACGCAAAATACGCAGGGTGAACGGGCCTTACGACCAATCTTATGACTGGAAAAGCAGCTAGGAAAGCTTATGCAAACCAACCCAGATTCGGTGAACCAGCACGCAAATTTTCCCTGTTAAGAAAGGACTTTACCTGGGGTTTATAAACAGTTGCTCACATTTGTTTCCATTATTATCTAAAAAGTGAATAAGATTTTCTTACACACCACTGTAGCCAACGGCATGAGAAACATTTTGTCGTTCTCATTGTATTTGATGCCAGCTTTTGCTGTCTACCACCACCCACTTCCAAAAATAAAATAAACCCAACAAGATTATGGTTAAAAGGATTTTTATCATGGAAATAGTAAGAATAATGAATAATAATAAACTAAGGCGTTCTACTGGTACCCGATTCTGATTTGGGGGCGTGTGCATGAAGTCGTGATATCACCGTTGCCTGGACTGTGCAGACGTGACTGACGAGATCTGTCCGTTTAATATTTGTCATAGGCTGGGTCTTCGATAGTACCAGCCCATGCGTGTGTCCCATGAAGTTTTCTCACGCACTGGGCAGTAGTTTAAAGGCACCTTCAAGACGTCCGCGGGTAGCAAGTAAACTTATAAAAAGGGCTTGCTTGCACTTTTATGTATGGAAAGAGGAAATGGACACCTCTGTGAAACATTGCTTCAAAACAGTCTGAAAGACTTCTCACAGAAAAGGGAAACTATTTTGATCGGCTTTACTTTGTAGACCTGGCTGCTGACATTCCAAGCGGGTTTGATTGTGAACCCCTTTAATGACTGTAGTTAAAGAATTCGATTTAATGAGCGAAGTTTCATTTTAAATGGATTTTGATGCCTGCATAAACCTTGCCTACACCTTTCTGGAGGGGGGAGGGGTCTAAATCGAACCCATCGTCTTCCTACCCCCTCTCTTCCGCCCCCATCGTATCACCACCCCTTGCCGTATAGCTTCCCAACTTTAGCTCGGTGTATCTACATGTTCAATGCGGGCCCACCAGCTTCCCACCTCCCCCAGGCCTGCGGGCCGGCTTGCTGCGTGTAGAGGGGATGGGGGAGTGGAGTTGTGTGAGTGGGTAACTGTCTGGTCTAGCCCGCATGCATAAACATACAGGCTCTGACTAGCGTACCCCCCGTCTGCCCACACGTCCTTTAGTGTCACACCCCTGTCTCCCTTTGAAAGCTGGCGAGTGGAAGACGATTGGTCCAAATCCTCACCCCACGTTCGAGGGCGCTATTTTCGTCAAGGCCTGCGTCGTCTTTCCATACCTTTCCCCACCCCCCACCCATCCCACGCCTCGTCTTCTCCCTTCCTCCACAGACCTCCCCTATCGCCCCCCAGACCATTTCGTCTGTACCCCTTCCTCCCCTGTCTAGACCCGAGAGGGGATCTTCGCCGTCTGGGGTTGGCTCGCTAGTTTTCTATGTGTGTGAGCGCGTGCGCACGCGTATTACGTCTGTGAAGAGAAGGCAGCTCTCCTGGCAAATGTTAAAACCTGTATCCTTGTGTATAGCCGTTACGTGACTGGAATAGCCACCCGCCGCAAACCGGCAGGGGAGGTAAGGCGGGAAGGATTGTGTATTTGGAGGGGAGGGGGCTAAGGACGCGGCGGTTCCTTGACGTTGCCCTTTAGTAGGGACAGCCCGGGGGTGGATGGGGGTATACTTCGAACTGTTACATCCTGGCGGACGTCGTGCTGATGTAGAGTAGACCTAGGAATCTGATGATCAAAACTTTTCGAACCATCTAGCCTCAGTCATCGATTTTTCTTTTTGTTTCTCTCCCCTCCCTCCCCCACACCACCCTGGGAGATAATAGCGTCTTCTCACTGATGGCTGTAGTAATAAAAAAAAATGGTAGCTGCTGGGCATTTCGTTTTCTCCCAGTGTGCACATGCCCAATGCAAAGAGGGGGAAAATTACTAGTTTACTGAAAGAATGTGCGCACCCCTGTGTGCGAGAGCGAAGGGAGTAAATAGTGAAGAGATAAGCAGAAGAAGACAAAAAGAAACAACTGCCGCAGCAGTTGGAGTAACAAAATAACGTGTAATCCACCATTCCGAAGGCCCCCCCCCCCGCGCCTCCCTCCCTTCTCTGCCCTGGCGAATAATCACCGCCAGTTTGTAGTCTGGCATTTCGCATTATGTGGCGCGTGATACTCCGCAAGTCTTACATACAGATAGAAATACGATCAGTAGAAGCAGTCGTAATTGTGCTGTTGTGGCCTTACAAGCTGAGGTTTAGCGGACGTAGCCGTTTTTGTTTGTTTGTTTGTTTTTGGTTTTTTTTTTGGGGGGGGGAGACTTGCACATTGTCACTGACATTAGATGTATGATACGTGACAATTTTATTTTTAAAAAAGGTTAGCTCAGTTCTCTCTCTTTTCATAAATTTATAATAAATAAATAAGAAGCTTCGCAAGTAATTGAAAATAGTTTAAAATATCACCATCCACTCTCCTGGGATATTACCCCCCTACATTTACTAATTAGGATTTGTTTTAAGTATTCGTTTTATCTGCATATACACCTATCCCCTTCCCTCCTTTTTTTGGTTTGCTGAGAGAGAGAGAGAGAGAGAGAGAGAGAGAGAGAGAGAGAAAACATGTGCATAATTATAATTTCTTGTTGTTATCACTCCAGTTTTGTGATTTCAGGCGTAAAGTACCAGCTGTGCGGAACCTCTGTATCATGTTGGTGAGTACATACAAGCTCAAACGAGCTCACTCCCTATGCTGAAAGTATTTTCTATTCCTATGACATTTTTCTGTTGTTTGTCTCTCGTGTGCATTCTTTTTGCACTTCGTGCGATAATCTCAAAATCTTTTAACGATGACTTCCCTGCACTTGACTGGGGGAAACGAGGTTACCAGTAATTCTGCAGTTCTACAGTTTGGGATATAACAAACCACTCTGTAACAGTAAACAAAAAGAACTGCAAGCTTTCAGCTGCTGTTGTTGATGGGAGACGCGAGGAATCAGCTCGCACGCGCTCTCTCTCTCTCTCTCTCTCTCTCTCTCTCTCTCTGGGGGGGGGGGGGGGGAGCCAGTGAGTAAACAACTGAATGGTAGATTGGCTTAGTGATAAAGAAGCACACAGGCATTCGGAGGAAATAGAGGAACGAATAAACAGGTAGGTGCAAAGGAGGCGTTTCACGCAAGATGATGGGATGGGCCTTTGGCGTACAGGCGCAACCTTCAAGAGAAAAATCTATAAAGGCCATCGTCATTTAATTTTCTTGTTCATGTGTAGTAACTTTAATTGCTGACAATGCATTGTTGTATATCCCTCCAAGCGTGCCACAACAGATAAGTAATGGATATTAAGTTACTCTGGCATTTGAGTCTCCTGTCAATTTTGTTTAAAATGTTCCTTACGGTTGCGCATGCGCATTTACACGAGAAACCTCGAAAACAAAAACTCTTGGGCCAAAATCTGTCCCGTTTGAGAGGGACTGGGCTGTTGGCACGAACTATACTACCTGGTCAGAACAGCTGGCGGTTGATAGGGCGTGCGCGTCGCCATAGAAACGACAGCGAGACATGTCGTTATGAATAGAACTGCGTCGCAGGGGACCCCCCTCCCCCCAACAACCGCCAAATTTGGCCCCTAGCACGACAAACCTGATCTCGTTATCTCCCTGTAGGTAATGCTGTTCCGATGCTTAACAGCAGAAGATGTTTTGGACTTTTCTTCTTTCTTTCATCCTTTTATGTTTTCTGGGAAACATAAAACTGGGAAACTTCTTTTTTGTGTTTCTTTCGTTCCTTTTAATTGTTTTCTCTTTTTTTCTATAAACTTTTCTTTCTTTCTCTTTTTAGTTTTTTTTTTTTTTTTTGCTGCTTCACACTGCCCTTTGAACTGCATGATCGCTTAGCAGGAAGCATGGGTGACTTACGTACCTGGCTGGTCCCATCAATCACACCAGCCGCGGTCCAGCGACCGCTGCACAGCGCTGTCATCGACGAGAAGACGGTTAACCCAGAAAACTCTCAGAGCTAGCAGTGGAGGGTTGCATGGGTGATCGCATCGCCTTTTTCTCTTCACACGTACATAAATTGTAAGCAGGAAACACAGTGCCAATGGGCCTTACGAGTAGTATTATGACCGGAACAGCAGACACTAACGCCCATGCAGCCCGCCCCGGAATTTTTGTGGCTGAAACAAACAACAATTGGATACCTTCGCTGCATGTGAGTGGCGGATCAGTAGGGGCCTACGTCCCTGAGGGTATCGGCATGTTCCTGCGGCATATACGAACATCCCTAGATAATCCGCCAGGTATTTATGTGTGTGTGTGTCCGTGTGGCTGGCGAGAGTTAAGTCCCTCGCCGATCCGATGCCACCACCCCTCGGAGTCTTGAAGGTGACAGCTCTCGGGTCCAGCGTGTGGGCCTGTCGACAGCAGTGTGCGTGCTGTGTCCGCAGTGCGGGGCGCAGACGTCAATGCTGGGGAGATGAGAGGGGACGGGCTCGCGAAAGGTGCCGTATCGCTCCCTGTGCGCAAGCAAGCAGGCGGGCAGCACATGGGGGCTCGATAGCGACGGGCGAAAGCGAGCTGCTGTAGACGCAAGTCACGCGAGGCGAGCGAGGCAGCACGGCTGGCTGGCCGCTAGCGCTGTCGGTCGTCTTCCTCGCTCCGGTGAAACCCGCCTCAGGGTCGACAGCTCTATGGCTAGCGTGGATATGCAGTGTCCACCCCTTCTTTCACCCCGCCCCTCCAGACCACCTTTACCCCTCTGCGGGGCGTACTGGAGGAGGGGGTGTTTGAGCGACGGCCACTGTGTTCTTCGCTTGCCTTACGTCTTGTTGGCGCGAAGACCATAGCCAGAAGGGATTTTTTTTAAAGAAAAGGTGTGGTGCTATGGCCAGGACGGGCGCACACTTCAAGGCTGCTGTCTGCTCGCCGCGGGAAGTGGTGCTGGTGTGGGGGGAGGGGGAGAGGGGGCGAGGAGGGGATTCAGCTGGACTTTGCCGCCATGCAGGAGGAAATGGCCTAGCGGCGTTAAAACGGATCTGCAATTGGTTGCTGCCATGGCAACAGCTAGTCGGCATACGACCCAGGGCGTAATAAGGCAAAACACGCTGTGCTGCCCTGTTAGTGAGTTGGAAAGTCATAAAGTAAAACAATGTAACGCTCACGACAGTCGTATATACCTACCAGAAGTCCGATAGAGATTTTTTTGTGGGTGGATGGGGGATGATTTATTCAGTCATCTGTATTCTCCATCAGTAAATACTTTCAATGGATAGTTATTACCAGCTCATCACTGTAAAGGATATGTTAACTGCACACACTTGTCACACCACAGTTTCAATCATTGTAGGCGAATGCGTCCTAGAAATATTTTGGGGAGTTTCTAGCAGCGTAAACATTTCGGATTTTATCGGTAGTTACGTCCAGCGGTTCGGATGAATGACTTTTGTTTGGCATTCCAGGTGGTTCATTTTGGCGTTTGCTTGGCTCTTTCGCGGCCATAGTCTTTAACTTCTGGGTCGTTATCTTTGCAGCTACTTCAAAGACTGAATTTTGCTTCAGCTAGAAAAGGTCGTTCTACTGTGTAACTTCTCTAGTTTCCCCGAAATGAATAAAAAGGGTAGTACATTGATGTGGAGCAGACGCTGCCTTTGTGGCCAAGCACATCCTAGCTACAGCGGGCTGACAAATTCGACAGTCCCCTGACATCGCCTTGCATGTTGATACTCAAGTACAGGGACACCACAGAGTCATCATCTCTGGTGTGGCCTTGCCGCCATGATGCCATGCGAAAAAACCAGAGGAGCATGCGCAGTAGCAGACTAAACGCGCTTCTCACCGCCTGCCAATCAGGCGCCCCAGTGTCCAATCGTGTGTCACGTACTCTCTGCGCGCTCGCCTGGGACTGGACCTTGGTCTCGGTCAGCCAGTCACGTGCCGGCCACGGGTCACTGCGCGCGGTCTGGTTGGTCAAGATTTTAGTTCGAGGCGCGGTCGGTCGCTTGCCCTGAGTGTTGGCTCACCCCAAACCTCATTTTCAGCAGCCTGTTCCTCTCCTGTTGGCTAGCTAAGGTGAGAGGTTGGTTTGTATCTGGCGACAGGAGAGTTTCTGTTGCATCGGTTGTTCGGGACTGGCGGAGAGTAGGGTATCAAGATAACAAGCTGTAACTTTTTCCTGAAGTCAAAGGACTTCGAGAGGGACTATGCATCTCTGTACAAGAACTCGAGTTACAACTCCCACCCCTACATCCACGATGTCCCCCTCCACGACAGGCACTAAAAAACCAGTACATAATATAACCAATCAGCAACAACAACAGGACCGACAGCTCTACGGGGATTGGTATCTGTAATTAGTAAAATAGTAGCTTGTTATTTCATAGCGGATATTGTCCTCTGGTCACTGGTTGGAAAATGTTACTTGTCCAAACACAAGGTCGAAACTTGTTGGCTTTGTCAGTTGATAGTGAGTCTGAGTTGAATAGGACAGGACCATCACTGTTACATCGACAAGCTTATGAGCCGATAATTCAAGATTAGCTTTCATGCCACCAAACTTTATCCTACCACAGGTCAAAAATCCTCTTCTGTCAGTAGCTGCGGATTAGAGCTCAGTTATCTCCTTGTATCAAAGGCCTTGCAGAAATCCAATCAGGTCTCTGAGCTGCCCAGTTTTGTCGTAAGAAAATTTAAAATTACAAATCCCTAGATCAGAATTCAGTTAGTTCGTTTAAAATACCCCTTATATTATAAATCCATTGATTACAATACAGTTAGCAGGAATGAAAAGTTAATAAACTGTATTACAAATACCTAAAATAAAGCTTACCTTCCGCTATAATCGCGCCAGTATTAGTCACAATGTTTTTAGGACTGTTTTCTCTAAGCTATCTCTACGTAAACAGGTTATTTATTAACACTAAAATGAGATTTAAAAAAGAAAGTGTAAAATAGATACCGTGCTGTAGAAATCGGTGCTGATACGGATTACCTCCGGATATTGTTTCGTTCCCTGGTCGTCCCTACAGCCACTGCTCAGTAGCGGTCTGCAGACTGTTGTGAGGCTTGGTTTGGCAACTGCCTAATTCTAGAGGGCCAGTGCTTCCATCTCGCAGTGATTTTGCGCTATGGGGTTCTGGGGTTCTGTTACTAGCTATGCACTGAAAGAACCACCAGACTGATAGCTGCAGATGACCAATGCGAAGTGTAGCCGGAAAAAAAGTCTCCACAATAGCTAACTCCAGGAACAAATACCTTGAGCACCCCTGGGTTCGACCCAGCAACGTTCCACCCGCTACAGCACGTAAAATCTTTAATTGACTGGAGCCAATCAAAAGGCGAGCTCTATTTCGGAAGTGTAAAAAGCGGAGCCAATCAAATGGCGAGCTCTGTTTCGGTCTGTCCGGGGGCGGGGGGGGGAGGGAGGAAGAGGGGGAATATTTCGGGAGGAGGGGATGAGGGGAAAGATAAGGGGTGGATGTTAGGGGTGGGGGACGGTTGGGTTTAAGGGGAGGGGCATTAAGATCTTCCAGGAAATTCGAACCTTTTCAGTGGTGACCCTAAGAGATTAGCGCATTTTATGTAAGACTCTATTTGACTGGCTTCAGTAAATTCGAGCCTTTTCAAGCCCCTAGTCCGAAACTGTCCAAGCCCCCTCTTGGTTTGGGACTGTTATCAATGAGACAAACATCATATTGACAATAAAACACACAAAAGACAATAGTCAGAGACAAAATGTGACGACGGATATTTTGTTTATGGATGACAGTTTCTCTTGAAAACATTGTTCTAATAAGTTTTAAAGATTACAGACAAGAGCAGTGAAACGCCTTAAGTGTGACTTTCAAAAACAGTTTCTAAAAAAAAATACTCACGGTATTCCCCATTCCTGCTTTTGTTCAGTCAGGTGTTAATCGACCAAACAAGTAAATTCTTGTCAAACCGAAGATACTGGCACTACTGTGTAACAGGAAATAAAATTTTAAGATAAATGTTCTGATTTCAATGGAAGCACAGATCCTCTCCCTTCAACTCACAGACCAAAGGCTTGACGCCTTAACCCTGCTCAATACGCAACACCGCTCTCTTTTCTCTCTCTCTCTCTCTCTCTCATTAGAGGCAGGATGTTTTGTGATTCCTCCGACCCCGAGTCTCTCAGTCTCTGGCCTGAACCAAAGAAAGGAAGCTGACAGCTGAAAGATGGCGTTCTTGATTGATTCTTTTGATAGTATTCACGTACTGGAAAGATGTACAGACTGTTAGTTCGGTGCTTTGTCTGTCGGTCTGTCGGTGAGATTTGGTCAAAGAACAAGTATGCAGGGTGGCAGGGAAAGAGTTTACGCGCGTGCATGCAGAGGATGGGGCAAATGAGGAGAGAGGGTGGGGGGTGAAATTCGCCATTGGTGTGTGACTGCCCTGTGCTGAAAATAACCCAGACTGCCAGCTCTTTGCCCCATCTGCCCTGTCGCCCTACTTTTTCACACCGCTGCGGTGTGTCAGATCGGCCGCTTGTCTGACCCAGTTCCACCTTGTAACGCACGGCCTGGGTGCTGCACACACACAAAGGCACACGCTTGGACGTACAAAGGTATACACTTGCAACCACACACACTCTCTCTCTCTTCAAACCTCTAAACACAAACGTTGCGCGGGTACTGTCAAGGACAAAGGCAAAAGGTGACACATTATGTGTTGGACAAGGACAGAATAAATATTTCGTTACGTGGACGTGAAGTAAGGACATCCGTTATGCTGTCAGAATGTTATGACTTGGATGTTATTAGGCAGATTTGATGTTCATCTTCCTTTCTCCCCATGAGTAAATTTTTAAGGAAGACGTGGACACGAGTTCACGGCAAGGCTATAATCAGTTACAGCCCTGGCCAACCGCTGAAGGCCATAGTGCAGGAGAATTGTGTGTGTGTGTGTGTGCCCGCATCACTGAAAGTCAAACGTGCCTGCTCACCGACAGGAGAATAGTCTGGTCCGTTTGAAATACAACAGACTGAATGTGAACTGGATTTTGCACCTGTAAGTTTTTCAAAATAACACAGAATAGTAAAGTCTGGTTGTTTGGTCAGCATGAGGGCAGTCCGATAGCGCACAGCATGAGACACGAGAAGAGAGGTTGGCGAAAGATGCTGGGGGGGGGGGGAAAGGAAGGAGAGTATGCGAATGCCGATCGCAGGACTTGAACCCACGATCCTTTGTATTGGTGAAAAGCGAACATGCTACCACTATGATACGGGCCGGCCCTACAGAACACACACGTTCTGATCTCCAAAACAGTCTGGCCCAGAGTTCCTTTTACGATCCAGGGCTGGCTTGCATGAGCGTTCTTATCCTGTTCATACGTAAAGATGACCGTAAAATACACACTACGAACGGCCCTTGCGACCGCTCATATGACCGGATGAGAAGCTACGGTCATGCAAGCTGGCCCAGATGCAAAGGTACCAGCTAATTGGCAAGTGATTGAGCGTGAAGAAAATTTATCTGCTGGATCGACCTGTAACTGTGTAAAATCCTGTGGTTAACTCAGCAAAGACTTGTAGAAATACAAGTATCGAATTCTTGATTACTTGTTTGTCATTTCCAAAATGCATGAAAAAAAATCTGAGGGAGCCGCACTCAACTTTTTACATCTTTGCTTGTCTCCCCCTTTGGGTCTGCTTTTGAGTAGATTTTCAGTTATTGTGTCTAACAGTATAAATGAATTATAATACCATGACGTTTTCTGTCTCAAACAGTGATTGTCTGGAAGGGAGATTTGCGATACAAGGCGCCAGTGACCACGTGCAAGTAAGATATTTTTCTGTGTTGCGATGATGTTATTGTTCAACAGTCAGGGGCGAATTATGGCCGCTTTCACCCCTCTCCTCGGACACACACACACACACACAAAACCACCAAAATGTAAGGAACAACGTACCCCTCTCCCGACCTACAATTACACCACACACACTGTCGGCCAGTTGGGGGGGGGGGTCGTCCGAGAGTTTTTTTCAATACGTTGTTGATTAAATTAGCAGTCAATTTTCTGAGCAGTTGCTGCCATTCAACAATTGTAGTGCATGATGTAACTTGCTTTATTAATAGTTTTTTGTTTTGTATAAGATAACCAGGTGAGGACACCCCCTCCACCTTTCAACATGATTAGCATAATCCGCCCCTGACTGTGTACTGTCAAAGAATGGCCGGGGGGGGGGGTGCAGATAAGTATGGATCAGGTGAACTGTGGAGTTTCTAAACGAAGTCAGAGTGCGTGTGGGTGTATGCATGAGAGCGTGCTGGCCGAAGACTGCCTGCAGCGAGCCGGGTACTTCGCCTTAGCAATCAAGCACTGCTTGTTGGGTTGTCGTGCAGCTGGGCTATGACGTACCGTCCTACAAAATTGTGATATTCTTCGTCTCTCATAGTCACCTATGCCAAAGAAATAACATCTACCCTTCACTCTGACGTCACAAAATTAGTTTACAGACCTTAGTCTCAGAATAAATGAACTGACTAGTCCAAAACTACAAAATTGCTGTACCAACCGCACACAACACAGAATAGCAAAATAAGGATCAGCAAAATTGATAGAATGGGAGATGCTTAGATTTGAAGAGATTTTGCAGACCGCACGTGAATGGCTGCATACCATCTCTTTGTGAGTACTTCCGTCAGAGGGCAAGATATATCGACTGGGATTAGAGTCGCCAGAACTAAGGTGAAAAATCTTTGATCCTTGCATCAACGTCTACCTTGGGAGTAGCCCAGCTCGAATGGCATTACATACAAGTTGAAGCAGATTATTGGCAGATCTAGACGAAGTCTGCCAGCGATGGAGAAAAAAATCAGCCATAAAGCGACTTCAGCGAAAGTTGTTTGGTCAGGTTGTGAACGCAGCTTTAATCAAACGTCAAGAAGGTTCAAACATGCGATGCCTGCGCAAGGTGACCATCACCAGCCGTGAAATCTACCCAGACGAAATCTCCAGCCATCCGATGACAGTAACAGTAAACTGGGACCGTATCCGATCATTTCTGCGTCCCGGTGGGGCAGTAATATTCACTTTGAATCGAGGCAAATCTTTAGCCAGATGATCAACGTAGTACGAATGTTGGATTAGATCCAGACACAACAGCGACTTTAAAATAAAATAAAACAAACAAAAAATCAACAACACGATAACTGGATTGGATCCAGGAAAAGACTCTAGTCAGTTGACGACCGTTGTCACATTTGTCGTCGGAAGGTGACCCGCAAAACTTCGTCTCCCAGCACTTACTGCAACCTGCACCTTAGTGCCTGCAGACGCAGTCTTCTAGATAATTCACCTTCCTTACCTGCATATTTTTTTCCTAGATCGGTTCTTTGAAGCTGTGGACAGAAACAGCAAATTCTCTCTTTGTTGGGTAGGGGGAGGGGGATGAAGGGGTTGTTACAATGTTAGCGCCTCCAGTTACACTCCTTGTGGCCCAAAAAAAATTCTTCAGGATACATTTTTGTATTAAAAAAGTTCTTACAATTCACACTGTTAAATTTCATGACATCTACACACCATTACCTCAGTAGGGAAAGATCTTTGCAACACACACATTTTTATTTTTCAAAAACCGATCGACTTCTAATGGCATAACAGGTTAGGAGCAAAGAGGTGTAGTCTGTGATATGTGAGGTTTATACAAGTAAATTTATGTCTGAAAGTTGCAACTGGAAGAAATGTGCTGACAGTGAACACTTTAAAAAAGTGAGGAATGTTAATATTTTTTATTGTAGACATTCGGAAGGAGGAATGTAAAGTGACAGATGTTAAATTTATAAAACCCTATTAGCTGGAGCTTAACATGTGGGACAGACCTAAAAAAAATATGCTGAACATCAAGATCATATAAAATCATACTTGAAAGATTTTGTTTCTAGGTTGAGACTAATATGATTGGTATCTGGAAACATGTCTGAAAATAGAGAAGAGCGGCAATAAAATGTGCATGTATTTACTCAGCACTTTTGGAATGTTTTAAAACCAAGGGTAAAAATGACCATGTCAGCCTGAAATCTAAGGATCATTTTGTAAAAAGCAGGGTTCAACCCAAACAGCTTCTGGTGTTAATTTGCCAAATGTTAAAAAATCTGTGCATCACTGTCACACATGGCTGTAAAATCTTTGTGTCATGAATTTTTGTGCTTAAATTACCCCCAGTTTTGTGTTAACAGGAGCTTTGAAACTGGACACAGATAAAACATTTAGTGTTCGTACAGAGGATGCCCATTTGAAACATATCAACACACAGATAATACAGATCAAGAGGAAACTATGACATGAGCCAAAAAAAAAAACCCAACCCCTCTCAACATATTTCAGGTTAGGGCAGATACCAGATGTTGAGAAGACAGACATGGGTACATTTATACTGTATGGGTCTACAACCCATGCTTACAAACTGAAAGTTGAAAGTATAAGCTGAAGGGCCAGATTGACATTTTTGTACAAGTTGGGTACAAATTCAGTTACTACTCATACCAAGATCAAAGAGATGAATACAGATAATATAAGTGCAGAATAACAGGTGAGCAAAAGGGAATAAGCTTTCAACTTGCCAAACTTTTATACTAGTGTGATTATGTCCCTGTCAACCTGAGTGCAGTACATGTCAATAAGGGCGAAGCAACATCAAGAAACTTGACCCTTCCACACCCATTGCCAGAAAAAAAGTCAGTTATATTGGTATGCAGTGTTGACGCCGTAAGTACTCTGAAAGCCATCGACCAAGGCCAACCCCAGCAACAGACAGAAAAGAAGAGATGGGAGTAGAGTCGTCTATGTTAGAAGGACGAACTGATATCCCCGTGTCAAGTGACACTTCTCTCTGCTAATTACAGCGTGTGTCTCATTCAGAATTTGGTCTTAATGAGTGTGCCTGTAATGACCTTGCATGCTAATCACCACTGTCAAGGAGAAATGGCTGGCACTTTTGCTCCTAACCATTCCCCTTCTGTTCCCACTCCCCTATGCCCAGCTGTCCTCTTCTTATGAGCTACCCATTTGATGAAACTGATTACACTGAATAAGACAATGCTAAACAACATACTTTCTCCTAAAATACCTTCCACTTCAATTTGCTAGCATGTCAATTATTGAAATTCACACTAAATTTATCACTTTTCTCATCTGCTTATGAAGAAAGAAAAAGTGGATGCTATCATCACAAAGGGCAATAAAGCAGAGCGATTTCTTTTCCTTGCGTTCTTCAAAAAAGAAATTTCAGTCCCTTTTCTGTCTGAGATGGCTGCGTTGCAGTTTAGTTGGACGGCTGTCTACACCCATATTACTAACAAAGGAAATGTTCAGGAAGGCAGACAAGAACAATAATTGTCAAGGAAGCAGAACAAAGAAGGCAGAATACATGGAAAGAATCCTTCGCATGTGTATGGCTAGGCTTGTTAACAAGTGCCATATCCAAAGAGAAAATACATGTAGCAGACACAAACTCCGAGCCCACAGCAATCAGTTTCTTGCAGATAACATATAGCAGTGTATTGGCCTCCTCAAAACACTGATGTGTACGCTGTGACTGTTGTTTTGCTTTGAAAGCAGTGTGCTGCAGACACTGAAAATATACTCATTCAGCTCTATGTCATCTGCTGTACCTCTTTTAAAACCATGTTGCTTATACTTAAAATGGCAACCACTGTTGTTCTTGCTTTATGTGGCAAACTGGTTTTCCTGGTGCTTAATGTTGCAGCCAGCATTGCTGTTGCTTAATGTCATAGTTGGTGTTGCTCTTGTTTAATTATTGCAACTGGTATTACTACCACTGAGAATAACTAAATGATCACCGCACAAGACTGACCTCATACAAAAGACTAGTACATGGTGCATAAGACCTGTGCAGATGTTTTCAATAACACTGGTTAATTACCAGTTAATTATTGGTAAATGCATTTACACCGAGCTTTTGTATAGCTTTTAAGGAACATATACATGAGTAAAATAGCTTTTCTGACTGAATTTAAAATGTCTTTCATTGTCATAGAGGGTACAAAAATAGCTACATTTAGATATACGTTATTTTGATTTAATCTGCTACAAATCCATGGAGGCACGTGAACAGTCACTCACCTTTTTGACCTTAATTGGTATGTTTTCTGGAGTTTGGCCAACATAGTCATTGTAAGTTACTCTCTGGTATGCATTAGTGTGGGGCAAAGGTCATTATATATGTACTCATTTCAGAAGCGCACTTCTCTTTTCATTCCATCTGCGTGAAAAGCTGCATGCTCAGAAAGTTAAAGCAGATCTCACAAGCCTTCAACAAATTCCCAGCTCACAACTCAGCATAACAGAGCCTTCGGTAAAGCCAGCACCAATCAGACACCTTGCTACATCTGACTACAGCAGTTCTTTCTGGGACTTAGGTCTGGCAGCCTCTGCCTACAACAACAATTGTAGGTGAGGGAAAAATCTTGCCAATTAACACAACTGTCGCTATTGTTATGTTCTTGTAGGCAAGGCTGCAGGCATTAGAAGCATTCACTGGGACAGGCAGCATTTCTTCAGCAAGGTTTGGAAAACTGATGGTTGCACGGAATAGTATGTACCTTTCTACAACTGTGTTTGCATCCCATTCAGAGACTGCTGCCAATGGCAAACACTGGCACATGTTGGGACACTAACTGCAAAGGAAGGAGTATGTCTGGAACTCTGACTCTGAAGCAAGATGGATGTTGCCATTATCGTAACTACCTGAAGTCTGAAAGTCTCAGACAGGGCTTTGGAAGTAGCTAGTGCATAAAAACTTCACTAATCTGCTCGTACAGACAGACAGTAGTCTTTGCCTTGGAAACAGCTGGTTTACTGATGATGGGACTTGATGGAGGGAAGAAAAAAATGTGTTGAGGAAAGAAAAGAAAAGAAAAGCAAAATAATTGAAAAGAAACAAGCGACTTCTGCTCAGAGTTCATAAAAGTGAGAACAAATATAATCTAGCAGAGAGAAAATGGACAAAACACGTCAACCATCTGGGGCTTTACCACTTTGTTAGGACGACATGAACAGATAAGAAATAAAACAAGTAAATTAGCTGCAAAAATGATGATCCACCAAGGCAGCTGGACTAGAGAAGAAAGGGGGAGGTAACTGTTTGGTTTTGAAGCAGTTCACACATGAGATCATGATAGCCGTGAAGACAAAAACCTCCAAGTATGACAATATTACTGAACTACTAAACTTTTCTAAACATGCACATGAAAAATCAGAAGTAAGTTTAGAGGCATGGAATCTAGTAACCTAGAGACACTGGCGCATTAAAGCAACACTGCAAGAAGCCTCTGAGAATTTATTTTTAAAAAAAAAACAGAACTCAGTGGTTAAAGAAAGGGAACCACGTAGAAACATACAGAAAGCCTTTAAAATAGACAAATTGGACTTCACAGATAACACCAAACAGAAATAGCTAAAGGAAAAATTTATCCATACATGCATGCTTAAGGAAATTAAGATAAAAAAAATGCTTTTCAGAAGCTCCCACTACACTCAGCTAAAGGGAAAGAAGTCTGAGGTGAGCAGACAGAAGTGGAAACACCTGCTTGTGCAAGTCATCCTCTATCTTATGGATAATTGTGTAATCTGTGGCAATCAGTGAGCTACACATCTGAATGTTTTAAACACTTAAAAGAAAAGAAAGACGACTATGCAAGTGGGTTTCCTTTTAAAGTTTCTCTCAACTTTCAGAGATGTAGCCAGAAGCAAGTTACGGTATGATGAATGTGTGCACACAAGGACACCACGACACAACACATGACATCTAAGAATATATATGTCTCATGCTAGTACATAAAGCATTTATAATGCTGCTATGTATTCACAGTCTAACCTCCATGCATATATAAAAATGCGCACAAGGACATCTATATACAACTACTTTGTGCGTATGTACAAAGCAAAACAACTTTAAAAGTGAGACAAGGCTGCGCAGACCATGTTTGCATGCTGACCAGTGATGTGATACACAGTCAGCTGCTTCTTGAGAAATCTTGAAAAGTGGGATGGTTATGTAATGGGGTGTTGGAAAAGTGAAGGCAGAAAGTTACAGCCAGTCACTCCCAAATCTCTGTGCAGAAGGACAAAAGGGAGATATACCTGATCTTTTGAGAAAGGCATCTGCCGTGAAGGACTGTAGTTTTGGACCTTTTGGGTCTTCTCATGGTGACCCAAGACAGATAAACTTGTGCCAACTGAAGCCGTTTTTTGTGGCAGAATGAATTTTAAGGTAGAAAGTCTGTGATTATATCACAGATAATCATGTTCATATAATTCAGGTGCATTACTCCCCACCCTCCTACTCCCAGAAATCCTCTCCATACCTTCTGTGATGGGCACTTGTGAACACAGATGGTAAAGGTTGTCCCATGACATTTTGAGGTAGCAGGGGATTGAGAGTGTATGAGACCCCCACAGTTCTGTTGGCCAACATTGTGAGGGCAGTGTCCATCGCCTTCCCTTGCTGCCTTACCTAACCCATGGATCAGGTACCTATTCCAAGCTGGGTCAAATAGGGGAAGTGAGGTGCAGCACATGGGTATCAAACCATCGCCTTTGCATTAGAAGCCAGTGCTCTCGCCACTCAGCCATTTGCTTCCCCAAACACATAGATACAGTCTCATACATATATATCTATACACACGTCTTCAAATCCATGTACAATTATAATTCCTATGTCCTTTAGGACCACCTGCAAAAACATTGACACTTTAGTATATACTAAACAGACACATCTCCCATCTATGTATCATAATACATACAGTTAGTTTCGTATAGACCTTTGACCCACTTGTGAAAACAATTTACCATGGATATTTGCATTATCTTCTTGTAAATGCTGTGTGTTGTGTGGCATGTTCTCCCCTGGCCCCAGACAAAGATAAGATTCCAAGAGTGATTTGTTCCATCCTCTGTCTGTTCGTGCTTGCTGGCAGGTGAAACCTTGCAAAAGCTGCATCCTGCAGTCTTCTCTGCCAATGCAGTGATGTGTTACTTAAAGGGGCATTGCACCCTTCCAGCTGTCTGCTGTTCCCAGGACCATAGCATGTCCTTTTGGTTTTGGTGATGTCTAACATAGATGCACCAGCAATCGCTGGTCTTTAACCAAAGCGCAAGGATTGTGGAGGTAGAATATGCACAGTTTGTGTGCACAGTTGTCACCATATGTTCTTAGTACTTCTTGGACTTGAATAGAGACAGTAATTGTTATCAGGTTTAAATGGCTTAATGTACATTGTTGCTTGCAGGTGTTAACATGACATATACAGACAATTCAGGTAATACACGTGTACATAGAATGTTGTCATTGCTTCTTGGAACCGAAACATCTCTGAGAAGGATTTTATGCCTATGAGTTTAATTATGCATAGACCATTTTATGCAAAATGGCATTCCCTACATGACATAATAAAGCAAAAAATATCCACAAGATATATCACACAAAACAACGTGCACATGGTTTTAGGCAGAAGTAAAATCACCTGAGAGAAGTGTCTACATTCATTATTCAGGAAAAGAAGCAGGACTGATTGTTAATAAAGCTTTTTCTGACTGGTGGTATTTGTTTACAAAAGTATTGTTCATGTCTCTTGTCCCATTTCAGTGAGTTGCGTTCAGAGCCTGATTTTGCCAGGATAAGGATCTGTATCTATGCCATGGTTTCTGACTTCACCAATTCCATACAGAGTCCAAGATTTCATATTGGTGAAAACTCACATTTGGCAATAACTAGAACTAATCTTCTACAGACACATTGGTGGTACATGTCAAATAATTTGAGAAATTTCTTTTCTTGACCAGAACTCTTAATTGCAGCAATTATTTTCTTGATGGCAATGTCTTTTGTGATTGGTCAGGTCTTTGCACATATTCTTGTGGAAAAGCTGGGGTACAGTGTCTTTAGTATGGTTACCATGCCTCCTAGATAAGCACGCTCAAGTTATATGGAGTTCAAAGCTATCAACCGCGAAAAGGCTGTCAAATCACGTGAGGTCAAAGATGACCGCTCATTGGCTGGAAGACGGCTTCCATCCGTTTGGAATGCAGCAGGTTCTGCGCAAAACAGATCGCAAATTATATCCTTTACAACTTCTTTCAGAGGCTGCGCGCTTGAGCGGAAGGTGTGTCCCCACGCACGTGTGGAAAAGATAGGTTAAAACTCTCGGTCCTGGCACGTCAGGGTCGCAGGCAGGTAGCGCACCCGCTCAGCTCGGCAGGACCCTGAAGCTGCTTCCCCCCCCCCCCTTTTTTTTCGGTGAGATGCTGACAGTGTGCTTCTTACTACACATTTACATCATGGCTGCCAAGCAGCATCGGACGCGAGGTAGGGAACGTGTGCCCCGGTGCGTTTTTTTGCTGGCCGCAGATGCCGTGTCATCATGCAGTTCTGTCCCAGCTTTTGGGTGGCTTTCTACAAACGTCCCCTCCCCCTCACCCACCTAGAAGACGTGTGATGCGCCAGGGATGGGCTAGAATCTCACCCTTCACCTCACACCTACCTTCTGGTGCTATGTGCGTCTTCCTGTCTCTGTCGTCATTCCTGTCTCTGTCGTCATTCCTGTCTCTGTCGTCATTCCTGTCTCTGTCGTCATTCCTCTGTGGCCAGAGACAGGCGAATTCGGCAGTAACCGCCAGCGACAGAAACAGCCGTTCTTGCCTAGCAACAAGTTTTTGGCAGAAAGGTTACGAGAGCCCAGACCCCGTCTGTTGGCGGAGCGGTGTTCCTGACTGCGAGAACTGTTGCTGTTTGAGAGTCACCTGCGTCGACCCCCCTCCCCCCAATAACGGAAAGCTCCCTCATCCGGCCTTGGGCATTTTCAAACTTGATGACCAGGCACACGTGGTCACTGCGATATGTTGGCACTATGGTGAGCTAAGCACGTATTGGTCTCTGAGTTGGGTGTTCCGTGGGGGGGGGAGGGGGAGGGGAGGAGAGAGAATAGGGCCGTTCGGACAGCTAGGAAATAGTAAAAATCTGCCCTCCACTGCTTTGCTGTAGTTAGACGCGTTGCACAACGTTGCCAGCGGAGCAACAGAGGGTATTACAAGCGGCCCTAGCAACAGGCGAGTAGGGACTTATGCAGAACAGGCCGAGGTTGCATCGGTAATGATGATGATGATGATGTAGGCGGATAGTGGTGGCGGCAGCGGCGGTGGCGGTGGTGGCTGCAGTTAGCAGCAAGAGGCAGGGAAGGACTAGAATAGCATGTAGGGGGAGAACCCACACGGCTGCCGACTGACGAGTAATACTGTAGTCGAGGAGGCTCACGCAACCAGCCCCGACCGCCGAACTCACGGTTGCCAGGCCCGGAGGTTTCCCGTCGCCAGCTCCGATTGGTTGCCTCAACATGAGCGGGCGGGTCAGGTCAGGTCGGGTCATGCCGAGTCGCTGACCTTGGCGCGTTTCTCGCGGTCTGTTTTGCTCTCGCGCGCTCTCCGTTTCTCGCTCTCGCTCGCTCTCTCTTCCTCTCTCGCTCAGTCTCCCGGCTTCTTTCAGTTCCCCTTGCTTCAGCAGTCTCGGATCTCGTAGCATGGACTTCTCGCGAGACGCTTACACGCGGCTTTTTACAATACACATGCATTCGCAACGCAGTGTTTTGTGTCGTCTGTCATCTTTGCTGACCCCACACCGTTTCTGGACTGGCTGGCCCACACCTTGGTTAAGGTCACGCTCAGGACAACCAAGCACCGGCTGGCCAGCGTGGCCTGCAGCTTCCAGCGGCGAGCCGATGACCACTGCCAGACCACAGATGCTCGCTCTTGTGTCCAGCGGAGATGTGACCACTTGGTACCGCTTGTTTCGTCTTTCTGTCCGTACGCACGTTGTAAGCGACATTTGAAAATGCGTAATTAAGAAAACCTAGCCTGCGTAGGGCTGAGATAAGACGCGTGCAGTCACCGCGTCAACAGACTCGACAACCTCGCTCGGTTTTGCTGTACACTCTACCTGTCCGATGCAGTGCTTTTGTATATCTACGGGTGAGGTGCAAGTTCGCGTGGTATTCATCAAGGATGGCAAAGTGCTGCGGAGAAGAAAGGAGATTTTCCCCTTCAACCAGACAAATAAAAACTAGACCCTTTGTGTGCACTGTATGCTGCCGGGACGTGACATAACGGAAAATTTGTGTGAGTAGATGTGCACAACAAAGCTGTGCAGAGCCACGGGTCATTCTGCAGGATTTCATCTCTGGATTCCTACTTATACTGGGGACTCGCTTTGTGTCGTTCTTTCGGATGGATTGATTTTCATTTTCCTCTCCCTTCTCGCATTCGTTTCTGGCGTATCTCCAGTGAGGCTAGCTGTGCAGTTTCATCGGGCCCGCTTGCGTGGTAAGTTGGTTTTTGGCATCCTCAACCTTTCGTGAAGCACATTACTGAATGGTATCTAGTTATCGCGAGTGTTGCTGTAGTTTGAAGTTATTGTCTGTGTTTATTATTTACGACTGTCCTCAGCCAGTTCATCTTCAGTATTTCAATGATGGCGGGAACATGTTATGGCTCTTCGTCGAAAGTCAATTTTTCGCGTGTCAAGTGCTTTATTACACAACTCGAAGTAATACGACAAAGGTGTGCGTATGTCAGAAGCCACCCCTACACCCCCGCAAAATAAGTGTCTGGTCTCTGCGTGGGGGATGGTGCGTGCGCGCGCAAGCGCATGTCGAGGCAACTCGTGTTTGTGTGTGCGTGCGTACGTGCGTGAGGCTGGCGGCCTAGTGACCTAAAAATGCGCGCGAGCCTCGAGTCTTGGCAACGGGCAGGAAGGCTGGCTCGCTTTGCCATGTCTGTGTCGCCCCGGTGCCAACCAATGAGTGACGAGGCTAGTTTCGAACCGTACCCTCCTATCGCACAACTGCGGGCATACCGGCGAGCTACTGGCGTGCGCATGTTCAAAAACAACAGGCTTGAAAATTTAAAAAAGAAATTACGCGAGCATGCCAATGTTTCATTGCACGTTCCCTACCTAGTGAATGTGTATGGGTTGTTTGGATTTGTCCAATCTCTTTTCAGTCACGCGCGCACGCACATATATATGTACATACAGACGTACACGCGTGCGCGTCTGTTGAATAACTATATATTTTTCCTCCCTTCCCGCCATTTTAATGTGAAACGTCATCCCGCCAGTAAGTGAGCCAACTGATATAGCTCGCGCAAAAGGCGTGCAGGCAGACGAAACATTTTCATTGTTCGTCAACAACTCGAGACGGTGGGCACGGCAGCCATGTCGTTCGCGTTCCCCGTGGTGATCGGTGGGTTGTGCACGATTCTGTCGGCGAAAGGAGGCGGCGTGGCTGGTGGTGGTGGTGGTGGCCTGTTTGTGCCATCGACTGACGCCCAGCAGCTACTTTTGCGGCTGACGTAAGCCAGCCTCGTCCTGGAGTAGAAAAGCGACAAATGTCGGCTGTCCTTCATTTCTGCCTTCTGGTAGCATTAGTTCGGCTTCAGAGATGCATACGGCATTCGAGTGTCTGCCCATAAGACTCAGTACTTTCCCGAAAAAATGTGTATTTTGTTGTACTTGCTATTCTGTAATAAAGTTTGCCACCCCAACGTTTAGTCTGAAAAGAGCGTAAAACAACTAGTATTACGTCTATGAAACAAATTACAGAACTTGCTTTTCTGAGTACATGTGCATGGATTCCATGATCATTCAAACGTTTGCTTAGTGCAGAGAATGTTTCTGGACTAGTTTAGTGCCAGCAATGTTTCAGTGGTCTGGCAGTTAGTGGTGCTGTTACTGATCGAGTATCGCATTGATAACATTCTATTAAACAGAATCTAGGCCACAGCAGGGTATGGGCCTTGCTCAAAGCTAGGGAGGACAGGTTTAAACCTGGAAGTTGGTGGGAAAAGGTTCACAGAGGGAGCTGGGGGTTGGGGAAGGAGGTCGAGAGGGTGTGCAGATTGTAGGGAGGTAGAGGGAGGGAACCTTTTGGCGGGCAAGATGAGAAAGGCTTGTGGATAGGTTGTGCTGCTTGGATTTTCAGAACAAGGAAAGGGGGAATGGAGAGAAAGAATGTGTGTGTTCTGACTTTTCCTCAGTACAGTTCAGCTTCTTTTTTTTCAACTCTGGGCTGGTACAACTGTGGGAGGTGTCTTCTGGTGTCATGGTCAGTTTTTGCTCCATAGCTTGTGGTAGTGAAAGGTGTGGAAATGCTGTGTGTATTGTCTAAATAGCTCACCCCATGCCAAGCACAGGTAAAATGCCTGGAGGAGAGGTAGAGATGGATTCTGTCAGATGAAGTAAGATCTTGACTGAGAAAACCAAGGCCTTGTTAGCCTATGCTGCACTCATTTAAGTGGCTCCGCCTGTCCGTAAGCAAGGTTTCAGTGCCTCCTGAGCTGTGCCAGAGCAAGAAAAGCAGAAAAGATGCAAGAAACAGGGGCATGTGAGAGTGGAATAAGGTGGCAAATGACTGCACAGACTAAAAGGAAGGTGTTTAGATGCAGCAGAAGGTGTTCTGACAAAGAAAAAAGACATTTTGCATGAGATACAAACATGGCCGTGGCTGGCTTACCCATGCTGTGTTGGCTGAGGCTGCTTTGCCGGCATAGCCAAGTCACATCACGTGGTACTGTCTGGGTGCATTACACAGTTACTTCCTCCTTTCATGACCTTTCTACCAGATAGGAGGCCGCCATGGAGTGCTGTGCTCTGATGCACCGACCTGGCTTTTGAGGGATACCCACCCCACCGGCTTGTTCAGGGGAGCCCACGTGGTACCCACAGTTGGATGTGACAGGCTGTTGGGTGAGCAAGCAGGGGTACCACTATTTGAAGAGGTGTGGGGAGGGGGGGGGCTAGAGGTTGAGAGAGTTTTCGTGGCTAGCATAGAGTGGCCTCAATAGGGGAAGCATCTCTCACCCATGTCACTGTGCAACCTTGTGTCAGCGTTAGCCAGCTTCTGCTTCTTTGGGCTCGTCTCGTCTGGATTTCAGACCACTGCCACTGCATTTTGGGTAGGATTGTGCACACTGGCAGACGGATATGTTCAAATTTGGATAACCATAAATGGTAAGTTTCTCTAGTCTTCTTCGTCTGCTTGCAGTTGTACGTTACATTCAAGCCGAGCAGTAACTTATTATGTTTTCTGTCACTGGAATGGAGGAAGGTTGGGACTTGGGGGTTAAGCTGATTGAAGCAGATGTCTGGTCCGAAATACAATATCAGGACATTTTTTCTGTTGTCTCCATTTTTAAATCTGCCTCCGTAGGGCTGGTTGCAACCCGTCTCATTCTCGCATTGCTGCATCCCCATGTTATGGCGCACTGTGCATGTAGCATGCTTGCTTGTCTGTGCCTCTATGTGGCCCCCGCTGGCAATCTGTCCTTGCTGCAGGGCTGTCTACCTGTGCTTGTGCCTGGTGGTTTCAATAAAATTCAAGTGCGTTACAGTTTGCATTAAATTTTACACTTCATTTCATCTCGGTCTTGCGTAGCAAGCCATGTGCGTTTGCATCCATGGCATTAGGTGCTGCGTGAATAGTAAATGGACAAACATGGAGGCCATGTCATAGCCCGGTCTCGTGCTTTCTTGTCGCAGTCCTGCAGCCATGGGCCACATGCTCTTGCAAAATCCTGCACCCTTGCTGTCAAATGCTTTCTTTAGGCCGTTCAGTTTCGCAGTGCTTTCTGGGGTATCTTGAATATGCATGTCAGCGAAAACAAAATGATTTCCATAAAAGCGCACGTTTCTGAAGTGCATCTGGCATGCTGGTTATATCAGCTGTGCACACTCAGCAGTCCAGTCCCTGTGGCTTCTTTATCCAGAATTTTACAGACAACAGTCAGACAAGCATGACTTGGGCTTTTCTCTTCATTTCCCTCCTTTGTCTTGATAGCCTACATGGCCATCCGCTGAAATCACATTGTGACTTGCTACATTTCACTCAGAAGCTCAACAGTTGTATGTAAATTGTTTCCCCTTGGCCTTATGAATGCATTGGAAGGGTACCATGTCTGGAGATGTGAGGAAGGACTATAGTTGCGGTTAAAATAAAAACCAAGAGAACAGTCTGCGTAGTAGACTATGCACATAAAACCTGGATATAGGTTGGCATAGTGTGTGCTGTTGCATGCGCTTACACATATGCGATATGGGTCGGGAGGAGGGAAATGTGTTTGGATGATGGGGTGGGTACAAGATGGCTGCCATTTGGCGGGAGGATAGGCCTGCGCTACATGCCGTTACAGACTTGCACCACCACTGTTGTCTGTTTTTCCCAGTGCGCAGGCTTGCACACTGCACTGTCTCGTTGTCTGCGCATTTGTCTGCGCAGTGGTCACTTTTCGTGTAGGACGAAAAGCTGTTTGTTCACTTTGTTGTTAATCAAAAACTGCGTTGATTTCCGTGTATGTTTAGCAGAATATGAACATCGCATTTTCTTGTACATCTGTACATTCCCATTGTGGGGGGGACAAAATTCTAGTTGTCATCATTTGCAGGATTACCATGCAAAGGCCAAGGAATGTTATCAAGAATTCCATGACAAATACGTGAAACTTTTAAGTACAGTGTACCTGTATGCTTCAGCTTATCAGTGAGTAATACATGCAGTTTTGTGCATATGCATTTTCTGCAAATTTCTTTGCAAATTTCAAGGACTTTGCTTATCTATTACGACTTACAGATGTGGCCATAAGGACATGGGGATAGTAGGCAATGAACTGTCCACACATAAGCTAAGAACTTGTCAGCAGCACTTCTTGCATAACCTACGACACCTGAACAACTCACAAAGAAATAAGCTGATAGGTGCACCCAAAGCCTTATGTCATGCCATCATCTCCTTAGTCAAACACTTTTGTCCTGCTTGTAAAGAGGCATGTCTCGTGTGTGAGGTGTGTGCTTACAGGCCAGATATGCGTGTCTTAGCTCTTCCTGTCTTGGTTTTCAAATGAGAGTGTGGCCTTCGTGTGAAGTGACAACCATTCCTTAGGCGGGAAAATTATGTGTGGACAGATACTGTATATTACTGTTCATAGCCAGTCAGATTTGAAATTTGCGCAAATAGTATTCATCTGTGCGTACGTTTCGCGTAGTGACTTTGTCTTCTTATGTAGCTAAAAGGACATTGCTAGCCTCTGTGATTGTCAGAATTTGAAAATGCATGATAGGGGGGTGGGAGCGAGGGGTGCTGTGGGTGTCTGAATGGTGCACGCATGCGCAAGGTCAGCTTGACCGGTTAGAGTATAACCTCCGCCCCAGTCGCCTGTCTGTAACTGTCGCTGCCACCATTGCAGTACTGGGTGCAGTTGGTGGGCAGCTGCACTTGATGGCAAAGCATTCCATGCATTTGTCCCTTCCGAAAAGGAAGTATTTTTGTCTACAGCCTCGATAAGATTTTCCTGTGAATCAGCTGGACAGGATTCATCGAAAATCTTTGCTTTGTGGCATTGAACAACAGGCATATCAGAGGCAGCACGTTTAGCAACAGGTATCTGTCATTACGCTTGAGTTTCAGACATTCTTGAATTTCCTCCAGAACCGTAACATAATTGAGAAAGTTAGTTGTTTGGGCTTTTATTGCTAATTATGAATAAAATGCCTTTTTATTACTGTTTTTGAAATTGTTGGTACAATTTTTCTTGAAATATAACTTTGATCTCTGTAGTTTTAAATATAACTTTAAACGGCGCCAAATGGTGCAAAGAAATGTTTAAAATGTGCCTTTGACCAGGCTGTATGCTTTTAATTATGCGTGTTATTGATTATTGTGACTGCATATACTTCTAAGCAGTGACTTGCATTCTAAGGGGGCATCATTGAGGTATGGTGGGAGACATTTTGGAACAAAATAAACCAGAGTGGTTCCCCTTATCTGCGTGCATCTTGTGGCTTGGCATTCTTCACATCCCTCAAGGTTGGCATTTTGAGGCAATCTGCATTTAGCCGAGGACGTTTTACATGTAGACTTTAAAAAAATCTTTTGCAACACTCATTTTGCAAAGTTTTGTTTAAAAAAAAATCTCCTAATTTTCCTGATGTGATGTGCTCGGCAGTTATGTGTCCGGTAACTACCAACATCAAGACATGACTGCCAATTGTTTCCTGATTAAAGAACTTGTTACAGTTTGTCACAGTCCACTTAAGGATTGTTCGCTGGCATACAGACTTGTGACTGTCAGATTGCACTTAAATATTGTGCCCTGCTTAACAGACTTGTAACTCTGTCACATGACACTTCAGTATTGTTTTCCTGATTACCAGACTTGCAAGACTTTGTTGCAGTCTGCTTTAATCTGCTTAATAATGAACTTGCAACACATCTTTACACCATGTTGAGATTGTGTCCTGGATAAAGGACCCAAGCACTATTCATTTCAAAATTGTTTGGTGATGAATGGACTAGTGATGTGGATTGACAGAGTCCACTTCGGGCTTATTTCATGGCTGGTGGAAATTTGACAGTGGTTGTCACTGTCCATCCAAAAACCTTCCCTCATTGATGTGTTTGTCATGTCAGCTGTCAGTGTTACCTGCAAGTTATCTGTGTACTGGTGGATAGAGGTTGGCAAGCTGTGTGAAGTTTATGTAGCAGTTGTGTTAGATATTGAATAGATTATTCTTAGGAGTGGTTAAAGATAGCTTGTGCACCTAGCAGCAGTAGGAAGCCTTGACTGGAAGTTTGTTGTTAGCAGCAGTTTTCGTGTCCTTTCTTCTGTACCCAGTTTATCTTGAACAACCTGTGGGCCGACGTGTGCATGTCAGAAACTGTAAACTGCTGAAAGATAAAATACTGCAAAGTGAACGAATGAACAAAGGAATTCAGAATGCAAGACCTGTAAAAGTACCTGTCTTGAAATGTGCTGACAGGGATTTGCCTTTAAATACTGTGGAGAGAAGCATTTGGCAAGAAATGACTGGTTGCTAGGGCTGGAATATATCTGGGCAAGAATTGATTCCAAGTAACACCCACTCCCTGGTTTGTATTTTTCTATTATGTGCAAATACAGAGATGTAGTCCAAAGAACAAAGTGTTTTCCACCATTCTGACACCCAAGCATGAGCATGTCACGCGTGGGATGCAAACAGGCATGCATGCTTGGTTGCGATGCAAAGATGTGCATCAAACACTGATAGGGATACACAAAATAGGCTGCATGACATTAAAAACAGCACGTTCCATCCTCCCAGAAAGATTTGTGCATAAAATGAATTCATTTCCTTACTTCACTCTTGCTGCAACTGAGTTTAACGTGCTTGTTTTCTTCCCCAGATTATTTATGCCCTTTGTCTTTCTCTGGATTATTTTAACATTTAGGACAGATGTTGGTGTTTGTGTATGTCGCTGTGCATTCATGTGTAGGTGTGTGTGTGTTTGATGGCTTTGCTTGTGCATGTATGTGTGTGTGCTTACACCTACATGCATGTGTGTGTGTGTGTGTGTACACCTGCATGCATAGGTATATGTGTGTGTGTATTTGTGTGTCCACATGTTTATACATGCACATGGATGCATATGTATCTGTATGTGTGCAGTGAGAACGAGAGATGTTTTTCGTGTTAAAAATTCTGAGAATTACACTACAGGTACCTACACATTTCTAAATGCACTCAACTCTTTTTTTTTTGGGGGGGGTGGGGGGTACCACCTGCAGAAATGAGTACAATCAATTTCAAGATGTTGATTGTACAGAATCAGATATTTGATATCTCGGTATTCTTTCTTGGGAGGACGCGATCCCATCCGAAATTGTTGATGGCGGGGGGGGGGGGGGG
>SMGT01003974.1:361136-402635 GCA_004794575.1 Lanistes nyassanus
GGGGGGGGGGGGGGGGGGGGGGGGATCTTGCGGAAAATTGACTGCACAGGGTCCGGCAGACGTCTGGGGAGAGAGCTGTGTTCAGCCAGCTGATCCGATCAGCGTCCCCGAGCCTCCGTGGCGGGGGCGAGTTAGGGTCGCCGCTAATCACTGGCGTGCAGCGGGACGTGAAGCAGTCGCGAGTGTTGCTGCTGCTGGCCCCACAGCGATGTTGCCAGCACCAGGTCATCATCGTCGCTGTTGCTAACGCTGTTACCTCGACAACATTAAGTCGGGTACCAGTTTGATCCGAATAGGGTGATGCTTTAATACTGTTGCCCTTGTGGGACTGGATAGGTGGTTAATTAAGCACGCCGTTTCTTCTTAGCGGAAGTAGATGTCAGACACAACCCAGAAGGGGCCGTATGCATGAACTAGTGATTTCCCCGTTGCCTCTGACTATACTGAAAAGACTGTCGTGGCTTCATTAGTACCGGTTAAAGCAAAAGACCACAGAAATGATTTCTGTGTGAAACCGTATGACTGCATCGTGTGTTCCCTTGTACCTGGCTCCCTCCATGCAGTCGTTGTTCGGAGATGTTTGCCCTGGCCAAAATAATTTTATTGTTCCTCAAAGAATTTATTACATCGCAACCTGTGTGTGGGGTTTGTTTGGTTTTTGTTTTTAACTATCTGCCTGTAGCCTTGGAGAATCTGTTCACCTTTACCCGCTTGAACTTCAGTCTCGCTTTAGGATAATTTTACTGACCTCGCTGTGGGTACCATTAGCTGCTGACATTGTGTTACACCCAGTCTATCCAACTATTATAGTGTTGCAGCCAAGGAATGCGCGGCTGACCTATACTTGAGCTAAACGATAAATAAAATCTAAAGCGTTCTTTCTAAAGCACAGTGATTTTTTTTTAAAAATCCACATTCCACATTCGGGGTTTTAAAGGGAGGGGGTGATGATGAAGAGAGAAACCATTCATAGTGCGTAGATCTGTGTTTCAAGCTCACAGGCAGCGGTGCCCACGGGAAATGATTGATTAGCGCCCGGAGCGGGTCTGGTTCGATCTGTCTGTGCGGCCGACGGACCAGCGTTAAGAGAGATAGCGACACGGGTGTCAGGAAATGGACTCTGCGCCTCGATAGGCGGGCGCCCTGACCCGGAAGTGATAGAAGTTTGCGTTATTGTCAAGAAATGTATGCCCTGTCTAGCACTGGGCTTTTGTGGTTAGGGACGAATGAGTCAAGGCCCATTTCCCAGCAATGCTGGTTTGCATCCCATCTCGCCCCTGGAGTCGAATCATAGAATGGCCGGGGATACCCCCCACATCTCCATCTGGGGAGAGTGCACGTCTATTTTTTGGCCAAGAGAGTGTGAGCGAGTATTTAAAACTAAATGTTTTTATTTCCTGAACAAGACGGGCGTAAATAGGTGCTTTTGAGTAAGGAGAAGCGGTTACAACAGGGTCTGGAAGGAAGAACGATTTTACTTTTGTGTTTTTTTTAAATGTGGGTTTGAGTCAGTACATCTTACCAAATCGGATTTTCTGTCGACTAGAGTTTTACTTAAAGACATAACAGGACTGGGTATAGAGAACGGGAGAGACGACAAAGGCAAGAAAGATTAATCATGCGTGAACCGAGTTTTTGACTACAGCGTAAGCCATGGAGCTAGTCTGCCATAAACATTCCCCGGCATTCGCCAGCATGGGAGTGGAGATGGATTGCCATTGGCTGCGTCCCTCTGGTTAAAAATACAGGGGGTAAAAGCCCTGAAAATGAATGACGAACTTAAGCAGTAATGCAGACCTTTGCAGTCACTTCCGAAATTACGCATTACCTGTCCAAAGTATGCTTGTGTACCGTGCATTGTTACTTGCATGCTGTGGTGCGTTTGCACGTAAGACGGTGTTTCGTAAAGCGAGTGTGTACGTAACTCTGGGAACATCTGAACTTAAATATCCTTTGAACTGGAGGCCAAAGCGGCGGAAAGTGCGTTCTGGCAACAGCGCGGGCAGGTATCCCAAGTATGCGATGTTTCCTGCCTTCACTGTAGTGCGGGAAACCGCAGGGGGATGGTGCAACTGTGTGTCATGTTTGACTGCACGTGCACAATGACGTCACACGCACGGTGACACACCTAGTGGTAGCAGAACACTTAATGATGAATGAATGAGCCAGCATGGCGTCCGTTTCGGGTAGCATAACTCATCCCGCCCTTGTCTCTTCACTTGAAATCCCAACCCCACCAACCAGTGATGGGAAGGATTGAGTGCGTAAGCGAAACGTGAATGTAACAATACGAATAATAAAGAAAAGGAACAGAACCGCAGCTTTTACCAGCATCTTAACTTTACAATACTACCACCTTGTCCTTGCGTTCCCCCCAGTCGGTGAATCAAACGACCCTTTTGTCCGGCTGTTTCGGTGTTTTTTGGGTCCGGGCAGCTAGTTAGTACGTGTGTCATTTACAGGAAGAATCACAGACAAAGACGCCAGCGGTCCGTTAGGTCGCACGTGTGTCTGGCCAACGAGCGCTGGCGAGTGCCAGGTGGAACTGTCTGCGAAATGCCCTTCTAGCACCATCAAGGCATCAGAAAGACAGCCAGGGGAGCGAGGGAGGGAGAGCGAGAACGGCTGGCAAGACGCGAGGATTCCTTCGTGCGTCAGTCAGTCTGTTTGCCAAAGACTCGCAGAAAGGGTCGCACGACGGCTGGAATGTTTGGCATAGTTTGCTAACCTCTCGCCTTTAGTCCTAGCGTCAGACGTCTTGGACACTCCTCAGAGTTCTCTCCCCTCCCATAACCCTCCGTCCGCTCGTGCTGGAGCGATTCGTTTATTGGAAGTTTGGCCGAGCAGTTGGTGAACACGAAAGGTACCAATCGACTGCTTAGCCTGGTCTCTGTAGAGATGTTGGATGAACGGGGCAGCTACATGCAGCTGCACGCCTATCAAACTGCAGTTTCGCTTGTAAGGAAGGTCGTCTCAAGAAGTTGAAGTTCCAATCCAATCGAGGTCGGAGTACTGGCAATGAACATCGTCGAGTCGGGATCATTCTCGTCCTGTCTTCAGGCAGGATTGTGTTCGACTCAGCAGACAGGATTTTGTTGTTGATGAGCTGCTGCAAAGCCGTGTAGCCGTGTACATCCAGTGCTGGAAGTTTGTGAGATGTCTGCGGGCGTCGAACGTCAAGCTGGAGACGGGGTTATCTCGCCTCGTTGTTGCTTGAAGCTCTGCACCATTTCAAGTTAAGTAGACTGGATGCAGGGGCTGTGGTGTTTTGTACAAAAGTTCAGTATCCAGCTGTACTCCGATAGCTGGAGTACAAAAAAGGACAAAATGCTGCGTTAAACATCCAGGACATTTTCAGTCGATCGTCTGCCGAACCGCCGAAAACGACTCCAAATTGAGCTGTCGCGACACACACATATTCCTGGCAGGCGACGCATCCTGCCGCGGTTAAGGTTACACAGTTGTGTTTGCTCCCAGAAAAGGCTGACATGTTCTGATTGTGTGCACTCGTCTTTCTTCTTCCTTTTTAATTGTTGTAGCACATGGGACCATTGTTGTCTGGTTTCCGGTTCATTATAGAACTGTGGTGGAATCAGCGTCGTTCTGGTGGTAAGCTGCGTCTTGTTCACTCTAGCTGTCAGAGAGTGCTAGTGAGGACTGTCTGTTACAAGCTGACCAGCCTGCAGCCACTATGGCTGGAGGGATTTTGGAGGGGTGGTGGTGATGGGGAAAACAAAAGGCACTGCGTGCATCACAATCCTCCTCATCTGCGCGCGACTAGGAAATAGCCCTACGTGCGACTGCACGTCATTGGATCAATGAGGCATGTCTGCATTACAGGGCTGTCTGTATCTTGAGAGAGGCTTTATGACTTGGTGACGATAGTTAAGTGGTTTTTGCTGTCGTCGTCGTCGTGGTGATGTGAAGCAGGCGAGCAACAGGGAGAGCCAGTGTAGAGGTGACACGCGAGGAAAAGAACGAGACTTGACAGTTACCTTGCAGTGACGTGGTTTGAAACACCCGAGTGAAGCGTCGCATTCCTTCCTCGTGGCACGTGCAGTGATGGCACGGACAGCACGTGCGCTAGTGTCCTCCAGCCGTGGTAAGGCTGGCCCCGTAGGTCCCCCACTTTGTCTGCCCCCCCCCCCTGGTCATCCTGGTCCCTGGAGGGGTGGGGCTGGCGGGGGTGAGACGGGGGTGGCAATTGGCCGGCAGTCCCACGGGCCCTGTCTGCACGGACAAAGGCCTTGTGTACACTGACCTCTCCTAACGCGCTCCACAAGCCTCGGTCTCGAGGCCAAAGACCCGCTGGCCACGGGCGGCGGCTACTTAAGTAGCGGCCAGTATTGACCAGCTTTGACCTATTTCCGTTGTGGTCAGGCGTGGGGGTGGGGGCCGCTGGGAGATGGCTCGGTGTGTGTGCTGGACGTCTGCTGCACCGCATCTGCGCAGCACCGTGCTACCTGTTCTGATTGTCTGGAACTGAAAGGAAATGAAGTCATGATTGCATCATGTCTCTGATATGTAGTGTGTGTGTGTGTGTACGTCTTTACGCACGCACGTCCGCATGTGAAAGGCTGGCTGTTGGCTAGGGTGGGGGAGCTGCAATCGCAATCACGCGCAGGCCAAATCCGTCGCAGATGGTGCTAGCTATCGTCATCGTCCTCGGCTAATCCTCGGCTTTTTGATGTCTGGCGCCAGTTCCATGCAGGCCGCGAGCAGCCAAGTCCCTACGATTTTGGGCCTTTTTAAAAGGGGTGTCAAGAAATGTTTGATTTTTTTTCGTGACTGGAATCCTGTCGTGTGACATCCTCTGTGGATCTCGAGCGAATTTACCGAACCGCTCCAAGCTCATGAAACTTGAATCGTAATCTAATCTTCAGCATGCAGGGCATGGGTTTTTTTTAAAAAAAAGCGCGCATGTACATACACTGAGATTGAGAACAATTTGTTAATGCTTGCTGGCTTGCTGTGGTTCCTGCCAGGTGTGCTGAGCAGGTATGTTTGCTTCTAACGTTTTGCTACTTTTTGAAATTCAGTTTGCTGTGTCTCCTTTCTACTTTCTGGATGTTGCCGCACTTGCAATACTTTAAAAAAATCCATGACAGGTAGACTTAAAGAACGTGTCCTCTCTGGTCACCGGTGCATAATCGATATTTTTAACGGCGTCCGTTTGTGGAACTTCCGTTTCGTAGCTCGCCATTTGAGACAGGCTAACTGTTGTGTCTGGCGTAAGGATTACTGAGTATATTGAGCGATTGTTTGATTCCGGTGGTAGGACGAAGCAGACGTGATCTTCCGAATGTGACGGCAGGTTTGTTCCCTTGTCCCGAAGCTTCGTGTGCTCAAGCGGATTCTGTGCTTATGACTCAGACACGTATCCTGTTTAATTAGGAGCCTGCTTATTCTGTTTTTGAAAGACAAAGATTTTTAAAGGGGAGAGAGCAAAACATGTGGGACTGGTGCGAAAGAAAATAAGCCCACAGCGAACAAGGAAAGAACAGTCACGTGATCAGAAGGAACTTTCTGCGTACGACCTTTCTCCATGGCGCGCGGGGTCACAACCCCAGCTGGCAGACTTTTTTTTTTTTATTTTTTTTTAATTTTATGAAGAAGTGCCATTAAATCAAATATTTTGTATCAGTGGCGACACAAGGAGCTGAAAGCTCATGAGTGGTCTCCATGTCAATCAAAATAAACAAAACAAACAAAACAAATGACGGGTAGTGATATGATGTTTAGGGGAGAGTTTTGAAGGAGAGGAGGAAAGAGAAAGAAGATAGAGAAAGGGGAGGGAGGAGGAACCACGATTACCACGCTATGGGCTTGTGTACTGGTTGTGCACCTAAAGCAGGCAGGAAGTACAGAAGTGGTCAAATGTAATTTAGAGTCAGAGAAAGCTAGAAGCGTTTTGATTCTTTTATAAACTTGTGTAGACATAAGAAAATTTCGGTGTTTTTAGAGACAGACAGATCTTTGTTTCCTGAAAGTAAGAGGTCGGTGTTGATGAGAAGAGGAGCCGGCAAATCGAGAGTTTGTATAGTGTGTTGGCGAGCATTTCTGTAGAGGGGACAGTATAATAGAAAGTGTTCAGCTGGCAGACTTGACCTCCCGCTCCAGTGACCCGGCGAGGTAAGAAGCCCTCCTTTTTTTCCCCGCCGAGGCCTGGACGTATGACCTGAATTGACCTCGCGCGGTCCTTGCCCTTCCTCCTGCACCTCATCCACGCTGCCACCCCTGCCCCCGAAAGTCGAGGGAGGCTGACCGAGTGACCTCCAGAGCAAAGGCCAGGGTCGGTTACCTGTGGCGTCCTCGCCACCTGGGACCATCCGAGACCTGGAAGCGCCGCTGAGCAGCGCTCCGCCGTTCAGCTCGCGACTAGCGTGCGCGGCGGCCGCCTGGCCGGGTTATTTCAGGTCAGCACCTGCCAGCCGCGGGGGCCGTCTGCTTGCGTGTTTGGAAACAGACCATGGCGGGGCGCTAACCTCCTTCCCCCACCCTGCCCCAAACGGCAGCAGGTGAAAGAAGACGACAGTGCCAAGCCAGAGAGCGGGGAGGCCGCCACAGTGAGCCTTATCTCTTTCCTGCTCGCCTGACAGGCGCAGTGCAGTGTGGGAGCGAGAGATCGATAGTTCCGCGGTGTGCAGCGTGGCGCGACGGGTGAACTGGTTTCGTCTGGATTTCACAACCCGCCCAGCCTCCGTCTGGCATGAGAGCTTGAGTCACGGTGTCGTGGGGCGCTGGGCTCTACATTTATACTCCATGTGCATATGCGCGTGCGCGTGTAACCGGGCAGGTGGGGAGTTTTCGATGTTTCGCATCTAGTATCGAAGTGGTTCTAAGTATCTGGCAGAGATTGGGGGTGGGTGCAGAAATCTCGTCTGCCGGTACTGCAGGAACAACTTTGCAAAATCTCGTGCCTCAGTGCACGTCGAGCCGCTAAGTAAAGGCCGGACTGGCGAAAACTTTACCTGGGCAGTTACAAGGGCGACCTGTTGGCTGACCTGACCTGTAATTGATCACCAGCTGGCTGCGCTGTCATGTTTCTCTTTGGACTCGCACTCGTTCAGACGAGGGTTCTCTTGTCGTCCCCTCCATCTCGCCTCGCCCCTTGTGCAGTGTACTATGTACAAGTTTGACGGTCAGAGATGAGGATGCCCCTCTCTTGCTTTACGTCTTTTTTCCTCCCCCCTCCCCTCCAAATCCCTTGTAAGACCTGGGTCGGGTTTGTGTGGTCGTTCCTATCTGCCCTTCCAGCCATAGCAACGGTCGTAAGCCCCGTTCGCCCTGTGTATTTTATGTCCATCTTTACGAATGAACAGGCAGCAAGAACCCCCATGCAAGCCAGCCCAGTTCCGCAGCAAACACTGCGAGTCACAACAAATCCCGCGTGACCGGTGTTTGACCACTAGGGGTCGCCTCTAGTCTTGGGCAAGACAGAACGTCATGGGCAAGATACCCAGCCACGCGCGTCCATAAACAAAGCTTCTTTCTATCGCTTTCTCCTCCTTTCTCCTTCAATCTCTCGGTGTTCTTGCTAACTTGCTGGCCGCTTCCAGGTCCCTGGGTCCAGAAGACAAGAGCAGAGAAGGCGGTGCACTCCGGTCGGAAACGGGCGTCCGTAATGGTCCATTAGGCCGCGCGTCCTCCGACTTGGAAGGAGGTGTGGGGGAGGTACTTATTAACCACCGCCCTATCCGCTCCCCCCTCCTCATCCTCCAACTTGCTGTGCTCTGTGTACTTAGCCCGAGAGCCTAAAAGGGGGAGTGCCTGGGAAGGGGTGGGGAACACAATACCGGTTGTAGTACCTAGTGACTGGCAACGCAAACCCGGGAGTTGGCACAGGGTGGGGTGTTGGAGGGGATGGTGCGGAGCAGGCAGAGGCCGTGTGGTTCTGGTGTAGCAGTTTCGGGCCGTCACCCCTCTCCTGCCCCCGGTAATGGGGGCGGGGGGCAGTACTAGTAGCGGTGGGCGCTGGTGATGGTAGCATCGAGTCTGTTCTAAATGCCCGGCAAATTGGAGTTCCCTCCCTTGTTCTCCCCCTCCCGCTGGCAAGATAGAGTGGGGACGCTGAGGACACGGCACGAGGGAAAGTCGGTACAGCAGCGGCAGACGCGCGCCGGGCACTGCATGCTGAGTGCCGTGTAATGAACGGAGCGGCGTGTCCAGAGGTCAGCCAGAATACAGGGGCGACAGCGAGTGCGGCCGTGCGGCTAACGCACGTCATGTGCAGTGCGGCTTCCGCGCCGCATCAGCAGCTTAACGGCGAACTTGGTGTTCAGTGTAGATTAAGTTGGGTAGATGCATGATATAGACAATAGATTAAGTTGGGTAAATGCGTGATATAGACAATAGATTAAGTTGGATATATGCGTGATATAGACAATAGATTAAGTTGGGTAGATGCATGATATAGACAATAGACTAAGTTGGGTAAATGCGTGATATAGACAATAGATTAAGTTGGATATATGCGTGATATAGACAATAGATTAAGTTGGGTAGATGCATGATATAGACAATAGATTAAGTTGGGTAGATGCGTGATATAGACAATAGATTAAGTTGGGTAGATGCTTAATAAAAACAATGTTAACAACATTACAAATGATCTGTACAATCCGCAACAGCAAAAATATTGTCCGAGTAAATAGGCTTGAGCAGTACATAACAGATCAGAATAAAACATTCAGTTAGAGATGTGAACATGCACTGCTGAACATCACTTGTGTAACCATGGTTCAGACCATCTTCCCCTTTGCGTCGTCTGGATCATCTTGGTCCGCGGTTGCTGGGTTTGTTTTATGGAAGCGAGTGTAGAACTCTGACGGAGTGATGCTTCATGTTTCTTTCTCGCCTCTGTCTCTGTGTGTGTGTGTCCCCGTTTTCACTCCTATCTGACGAAAACCGCTTGTATGTCGTGCAGGTGTTGAGGAGGTCTTTGCTATATGTAGTTTCTTACCTCATGCAGACAGTTTATTTTGGGACAGAAGATTACAGGACTCAGCAACAAGCTAGTGTATATTATTCCAGCCCTGTGTGAAAACAACTGAACTTTTAAAAGGAAAATGTCTGCCATGGACGACTGTTAGAAGTATTTAAAATGATATATGAATACAAGAGAGAGAGAGAGGCAGAGGGAGGGAGGATGTACTTCAGCATGGTCAGCGCATCGTTGAGGCACACAGCTCGCAGTGACTATCGAGGATTTCCCCGCTGTTCCTAATGGAAGCGCCCAAATGGTTTTCTGTAGCTTTGGACTCGTCTGAAGACATGTTCATTTTCTCCATCAATTAAGGAAGCAGTTCCAAATAAGAAGGATGTCTATTGCCAAATATTCTTGAGGTAAAAGCTTTGGGATTTGACGCCCCGCAGCTATAGCAAACGAGACGATCGCGAAAATCACGTGCAAGGATAAGGAACCGCGTGACCCGACTGTATATGAGAATCCAATCCAAAATATCGTCACAGAGTCCCTCATTCTTTCGCTTCCGCGAAACCTGCCCCTACATCTTTCTTGCCAGTTTGCCCAGATTAGCGTTGAAGGAAAAGACCACGGTTTCTCTCTCTCTCTCTCTCTCTTACGTACGTGCATACATACACAACCACACGCACCCACACATAGAGGACAATAACTTGTGCACGTCCTAACTGCGTTTACATTACATCGACGTTCTCGTCACTCAGATGACATCCTTTTCGCAGTAGGATTCTAGACTAGTTCTTTTCGGTTTTCCAGACTTGTTGGTTTAAACTGGACTTGCTTATTTTTTCATCCTCAGTCTAAACAGTTGTGTATACAATTTGAAATGAAAGGTAACCACACAGAAACTAGGTACCTGTGAGATCTAACTGCCTGTAAAATAGTAAATAAATAGTATTAAAATGTTCGCGTTCATTCGTGTCGACCAAAGACCGGGTCGTTAATTGTTCATGGGTTTGGTCGTGGGTTCGCGCGTGCTTTGATAAGCAGTGAAACAAGGGCGGAAATGACGCTATTGTAAAAGGCGAGACACACTTCCAGACAGCACCAGTGTCTGGCCGAGGCTTGATGAGAGAGCCAGTCAGATGTCACGATACTTTGGGCAGTCAGAGTTCTCGACGAGGAAATCGCCTTGCGTCGGAAAACTGGTATTTCCGCAAGGTTGCAGTTCTTCTTTTGTCAAATGGCGGTCGTGCGTTGATAAGCTATCGATCGGCGCTTGGCAATTTAAAATCCGCTGTAGCTTGGCGCAGAGAACTTTGACTGTAGCTACAGACCATATCCTTGTGTCTTAGAAACAAGCGTGAAGACGGTACGGCAGGTTTCTTAACGGAACGCGCGGAATTTTTTTTTAAAGTTTCGGAAGTCCCATTAACACTGGCTCAGTACTTTCTTGCAAAGATTGTGTCTACGGCCAAACTTTTAATTAGCTTAGTTATACTCAGTGGGTATTCGATATAGTCACATGTTCTTGTAAAAATATATAATTTTATTTTATAAATGTTACTGGAGATAGCTGCTTACAGTAGTTCTGTGCATGTGTATGCTTGTGTTTATGTGTGTATTTATGCGTGGATTTATGTGTGGGTTTCAGGATATTACGTGTAGAGAGATCTGCAATGGACTTGATCACAAACAAGAGAGTGGCCCAGCTGGCAGTCCTACGTCGCGGCTGACGCTACCCTGCACTCAGGTATTGTGAAAATTTTTATCCTCTCCTTACTCATTCCCAAAGCAACCCCCCTTCCAAGCTAAATTACTCGCGCGTGCTGTGTACTGCTTAAGAAGCACCTGCTTGTCAGACACTGTGCTGGTGTGGTGAAGACAGCTTGGTAAAGGTGGTCTCACACAGTGTGATAAAAGTCGCATGAAGACGGCGAAGAGGAGCCCATCCAACTGTGTAATCTTCCCAGATTTCGTCTGATTTCGGTCTAGAGTCCATTCTCCTGATCAAACCCGCCAACTGTTCTACGAGTCTGTAGCGAAATTCTGCGTCAGCAGATAGGAGTTGATCTAGATTTGACCAAATCAGATCCAGTTTCTGCTGCAGACGGCACTAACACAGCTTTCCTGCGATTTTGTCGAATTGTGTGAGACCAACGCAAACTTCACCTCCAGTTAGAATGTGGGATGCGTTGCACGAGAGAAGACCAGGTAGGTAGGCTTATCTTTGAGTTGGGCCCCTATGCGGGACGAATTCAGTCTCCACGAGCGTATTAAATCTTCTTTGAGCAGTCACCGTCCGCTCAACTTTAATCCAGATTCCCCTCCCCCTTCTCCACGGCATAAACCTCTACTGAGGCTTGAGTCGGCTGTCTCAAGCTATTTCCACCTTTCTTACAGAAGAGTTTAGGAATAAATTAAATGGGACCACGTGATTAAGGGCGTTAGCCCGTAGATCAGCATCTGCATGAAAAGTAGTGGGGAAAAGTGCGTCTGACTTTAGCTTTCAATGTCACCGATTTCTTCGTAAATTGGTCCTTTTTTCGAACCTGCTTGCCTCGGGCACTGATCGCTTTTGAAATAGCCTTTCTTTTTGACCTCCACATATTGAACTGAGCAGCTAATTTTGGGGGGGTTTCCCGACCCCAGTCGAGTAAAACTTTAATTTGTCTCTCTGCTTGATGCTTCCGTCTTTCTCCTTAACGCCAGCTGTTATATAGACTCTCAGTCAAACAAAAGGCGGATTTTCATTGGCTGTTATTTTATTCGGGAAGGAAGTTCCCCGCGACTCATTTTCTTTTAATCTGCTTATTGGCCTTCCATAAATCCTGTATGCGACCAAATGACGGAACCACTAGAAGCTAATGATTTTAAGTGTGGACACCTACTAGCTCCCAACACCAATCAGGCAGGCTTGGTCTTTTAAAACTTGTGTACAAGGACTGCACCAAAAGCCATAGAAAACAGTAGTAGGATAAAGTGAAGACATATTTATACATAAATACTTAAATAAAGACAGCCTTATTTTCAGCAGAGCAAGTGATTTAAACGATGCGTGCAAAATAAAGGAGATGTGATTTGAGCAGGAACTTGACTGAGTTGACTCAAGAGATATGTAAGCCCATTTAAGTAAAAGGTTAAATTTCTCTCGTGCAACCCACCCCTTATTTTTGTGATGGTGTTGTCTGTGTTCCTCCTACCTTAAACGTAAAATACTTTGTGTTTTGATTTGTTTCTCGGCTTTATGAAACCTATCGTCATGCTCGTCTTTTTTCTGCTTTCGTCCGTTCTTTCTTTTTCTTTCTTTCATCATTCCTTCCGTCCGTCATTATGGTGAGTAGTGCTGAAGTCCGAGTTTTTTGCAGATAACATTCGACAGCTTTTCTCGGCAATTGGTTGGCACTAACCAAAAAAAAAGAAAAAGAAAAAGAAAAAACACCCATTCCTTGGCAACTTCGTTAAAATCCTGATTGTCGCAAACCCGTCTGAGGGACATTTTGTCCGGTGTTGACTTGTCTGTAATGAAGCTCGGCGTTTACTCGTCTGGCGAGCTTTGGGGAGACGAGTTACGTACCTTAAAACGACCCCCTCCCCCCCACGACGGGTTCCTGCCGACCGCCAACGCCCACCCCAGTGCTGCCTTGTATCGGCCGTTCGGCCCCTGGTCAGTAACAATTTCGTTTCACGCCAGCCAAATGGATGGCGGATCAATAAAATTGTCTGTGTCGCCCAGAAGATCGTCTGATTCCATGCCAAGAGCTCCGTCCCAGCGGTAGAATTTCGGATTTTGACACCAAAAGCTGGTGTGGAACGATGAAATCGGCCGTGCTTTTGACGAGCAAGACACAGGTCATTGGCGATAGTAACAGTTGCTGGGAGGGAAAGGCTAAATGGGAGCGGGGTTTTGTCATCGCTGACAAATGTGTTTTCATTTATTATATTTTTGCTGATGGGATTTTTTTCGCCGACGTTGTGGTCTTTGATGTAGCGATCAGGGAAGCGGATCAGGCTGGAAGTCTTTGCTTGGATGACATTCGCCAACACATTTCTTTCTGTTTGGCCCCTCCCTCTCTTCTCTGTTTCCAGTCTCTTTCGGTCTGTGCTGGACAACTCTTGAACGGAGCTCTAACCCCTAGGGATATGTGCTTAATCTCACCCAAGACCACAGGAGGTGGCTTGGTACGCACGTCGTCCTACCCCGAGACAGATCACAGTAAAAGTCTAGGCTACAGGGAGCGTGTTACCCGCATGTGTGACTCAAACTTCAACAACTGCGAATGGAAGCGAGTGTTACAAGCGGCTGGTGCGTAGTGTACAAAGCTGACTAGTATTGGCTTTCCAGCTGACGTCACTGTACCTGTGGATAAGGTAATCTTTCGGTGTTTAGTGGATCTACCGAAGACACCCGAAACCATAAACGGCTTACAATGGTTTTTAGACGATACGTAAAAAGAAAAAAGAAAACTGGCTTGTTCTTGCAACGACATCTGTAGACGAGGTACGAAATAATTATGTAGGCTTGATCGAACCACAGTAATGTGTCTGTAGATACATGTCTTTGCCATAAAAAATTTCTGCGCTTACAGAGAAAGCCGTCAGGTTTTCTTGCCGGGTTTTCCGACTTCCTTATTGTGTTTAATTTGGTAACGATGCCCACATAATGACACCAAACTAACGACCAGAACTTACGTCCTGGCAACATCATGCGTATTTGTATGGGTCTGTACTTTGTCGAGTGGCCTTATTGTGCAGCACGTGAGCGTGCATCTTGGTGATGTTGTCCTTAAAAAACAAAAGGGAACGTGCCTGTTTGCACCACGGGACTTGTACATATCTGTGCGCGTGCTATGTTTATCAACGTAAATCCCATGAGCTTTGAAACTCACCATGTTTTTTTCCGGGCTCTGTCTTTGCCACCGATAGGCTAATTTCTCACCAGTCGCAATGGATAGGATTTGATTGATTGATTGATTGATTGATATAAATCCTTATTTATAAAATAGCTGTAAAAAATACTGATTTATGTTATGCTGTCGTAACCAAAAATACTGGCACTTGAAAAGTGTTTCCCCGAAGGCAGGGGTTACTGCTGTCCTCCCCTCTGACTAATGGCTGAGCTATCTCCTGATTACACTTTTCTATCCTTTCTCTTTTATCTCTGTCTGATATCAGCCATTTTCTTTCATCTCATGTTTTTCATCTTCGAGACCAATCGCCATCCATATTTCTAGAAATTACTTTTCCTTCAGATTGATGGGCCCCATTTATGAGTCAAATAGTTTGGGGTTAGATGGTGTACCATAGTTGGTGGTATGGTAGATTTTTCTGCCATTTGGCACTACTGTTTGGTACGTTCAGCCCATTACTTATGAATCTGGTTCTTTTTCTGTAAATATCTTACTAATTATTTTTACTGTGGTTTTTTGTCGAGTTCGAAATATTGAAAGAATACTCAATATCCCCAGCACCTCCTGACTTCTTATGTTCTTTTAAACACGTTTCATGTTTGGTGAGCTATCGTATTGCATAAAGTATATATATATATGTATGATGATGATGATGTTTGTGTGTATGTTAGCAGTGGGTAGGATTTTTAGCTTATCAGTACCTTTACAAGCGTGGTCCTGATACGGCCTCTTTGGTCGAGTGGACCTTTAAGCGACCAGCAAACTTGAAAAGTGTCGTTCTGGTTCCATTCAAAACGATAGTTTTGTGAAGTGCTATCGTTTTCAAACACTCCATACTTTAGTAATAGCCAAGACTTCGTTTTACAGTGAAAGGAAAGACTTCTAAAATTTCCCAGGTTGTCCCTTAAGAGCATTGTTACAATGTTTTGCGGTTCTGCAAGTTTGGATAGTTCCAGACATTCTGGCTGTATTGACAGCGATCGTGTCTTTAAAGGTCAGCATTTTTCCGGACGTCTGTAATAACCTCGACATGTTGTGTAGCGAAAGAAGACTCCAGAAATCAAGCTCTCTACACCAGAGAGAAGAGTGACTAGCGTTCAGCCCAGCTGTACGCGGGCCGCGATCATCATGGCCCTAGTGCCGCCCGTTTAGTGAGCGTATTGTACGAAGGACGTCTAGATGTTTGGACACGCACTCTCACCGTCTGGGCAGCCAACCGGTCTGCTGGAAACAAAACGGTGAGTCACGGAGCGTTTTGATCTCTAGTGTTGGCCATCAATCGCGCTGGCAAACCCTACCCCTGCTGAAGTGTTCGTCCTGCTCCGCTGTCTCGTTTACTCGGGTCGGCAGTCTGAGAGTAGCTGGGACAAACTCGGAGTCATACGTAAGTAGTCCATTTGGTGAGTGCGCATCACCACCACGTCCCACCCACCGCTCGTCCCACCCTCTTCCTCCACCGACCACTTCGTCCTCTTATAACTTCCCGGGTCTTGGAGTCGGAGGCTGGTGTGAAGCCAGAATTTCTTGTTTATCGCCCAGCTCTTCTTTTCTTTCTCTTCCCTCCCCCGTCCATCTCTCTCTCTCTCTATATATATATATGATGGACACTTTTTCGGTTACAGCTCGTCTCAGGTCATAATGACGTCATAATAATGGATAATTACATTTACGAGGATAGGAAATTGCCGTTATCCATTTGATGGCAAGAGCTACTGGCATCTTTGAGTTTCATTTCGTATTTCAAGTCCTGCTGTCCTGCTGGTGGAAGGAGACACTTCTCGTTTGAGCCTGAACGGTACGTGGGCTTCTGGTTGTTATACGACTGTCTTGGCGTCCGTCGGTCGTGTCTGCGTGCGGTGGCAGGCCCTGACTCCAAAACGCACGCTCCAGAGTCGGAGACAACTGTTAGCTTGACGCTGGTTGTGGAAAGGTCACCCTCCGTGACCTCCCGGCGTCCGAGCCACCCGTCTTTTGAAGGCGCTGGAGCGGCGCTTCCTCCAGGGAAGCTAGTGTTGCACACTTCAGTGCCGGCGTCGTCTGGACCCTCGTCAGTCTGGTCACGCGATGGCCGCGGGCGACTTTCGCCGACGCGAGGAACGCTAGTGACGCGAAGTACAGTTCTGCGAACGAGCGCTTGCGGGCCAACGGACAGCGATGGCCCCAGACGAGGTTTGTGGTCCCGAGGACTGCGAGTGTCGCTAGGACGCGACGTCAGAGCTTCTGTGGTGAGCTGTCGGAAGTCTGACGTGCTTACCTATCCTGTCTCGCATCGGCTTAACTCGGGTCTTTCGGTGCATGCGTCTGTACAGGAAGTGAGTACTAACCGGTCGGCCGCGCACCCACTGACCCGGGATTGTCCGCTTGCGACAGTCGAGTAGCGGCCATGACGGAAGTGAAGACAATAACAGGAGGAGGAAGAGGCTGATGACTTTTTATGGGAGGAGAAAATTTTTAAAACTTTTTTTGTATCTGTTTCTTTTGTCTCTCTCTCTCTTTTTCTTTTTTGGTTACCGTACATGAATTTGCTGTGTGACCCAGACGCCACCGGGTTACAGTTCCAGCCGTCCCCCTCTCCCAATCAACCCCCATCCAGCCCCTCCTCCTCACCTGTCTGTGGCCACCATCACACCACGATCACTCGTCTTTTCCCAGCGCGCCTCTGTTTAGCCTTGTTCAGAAACAATGCTTGACGTCAGCTGCAGGCAAGAGAGGGCGTCTGGCGCATATGAATACAAGACGGGGTCAGAATATTTATTAACGGCGGAAGGAACGAGGGCAGGGCACGGCTTGCTTGACCCTTCGCTGAGTGCTGTCGGTGTGCTGCTTGGTGATGAGCTGGAAGCACCGCTAGCAGCCTCCCTCTGAAGACAACGTCAGGCTGACAGAGGAACAAACTAACGTGGCGAGCCGAGGCTGCAACTAGTTTGTCTCGGCAGCCAAAACTCTAAAGGTGCGAACTTATTTACCCGAGATGTACGCAAACACACTTATTATCATGCACTGGAAGCCGTTAATATTCTTACATCTCGATGATGAAGACTCTGGTCAGTTTTGCAGTTCCACAGTTCGCTAATTCAGAGATTTTTCTCTTTTAGCCTGTGCCCACTCAATGCAAACACACACACACACACCGCCCCAACACAGCCCTCGATTTTACAGCGCTCTGGACGTGGGAGAACAAGTTTATTCGTAAACGCATATTTTCGCGCAGTGTTTCGACTTTCACAATCGCATCACTAAGATGAGAATGTAAACGCGCTTTAACAGTTTCCGTATAATCTCGTACAAGCGAGACGTGAAAGTCCTCGGCAGTCGCATTAGGGAGTTGTAAAAGTGTAAACCGGATAAAAGACCCGCTAACTTCCTCCGTTCCTGGGAGGAGGGGGTGGGAAGTAGGGGAGTGGGCGCGGTGGGCTGGGGTGGGGCGCCGAAAGCTGGCGAGGGCGCTAGGTCTCGTGGATTGTCGCAAAGTACTGGGCGCGATAAGAGTCGGCGACGCGGGTTGTTAGATGCTGTCGTCAAGAGGCCACTGGCGACACCACGTAATCCGCGGACCGGAACAAAGCAGCGACTGATGGCTGTCTGCTGCAGAATACTAAAACTCGGGCCTGTTGGGCCAGCCCCGGCCATTTTAGCGCAGACCTCTCCAGCGTGGCCAGACAAGCACGGGAGTGGTGTCCCTTGGGTGCGTGGAGCGAGTCTGGCTGAAAGCACATTTGGAGAGGACCTCGTGTCTCGTGACCGATACGCGGGCGGACCGGCTGCTGGACCGAGGGCAGGGATAAACGACCCCAGGAGGAAAAGCGGACTGGTGGCAAGCCGAGCCAGGATGCTTTTAAAGGCACCTTGTTTGTAGAAGTTTTGCCGGTCTGAAGCGTGCTTCACACGGCGCGACCAATCGAACGCAGCGGACCGCCTTTGACGATATCATTCGTTAACGCGCGCGCCCGCGTGCGGAACGCATACACACATGCATGCAAACATGTTTACAGTGCTGGCCGTCGGACCTCTTTTAAGTACTCTTGTGTTCATCTCCCGCCTATTACTCTATTACCATTTACCACTCTTTCCGTCCCGACCCCCGATTTCGTTACCGACTTGATTTAAGCAGCCAAACAGGCTAGTCAGCGTTCCCCTTTTAACACTAACTTTCTCGGCCCCATCCCGCCACCTCACGCATATGTTCTGCCGAAAAGTGTGTGAGGAACAGTGTCAATGCCGAGGCGAGTCAAGTACCATACATATATATATATAGGGGCCAGCTACGCGCACACCGCACGGCTGCCTGCTGAATCATTTGCCTGACCCAGACTGGCGCAATTGATTTTGTTGGCGTATAAATCAAACCTTGCCGAGCCGTTGGCCGAGTGCTGACTGACGTAGACGACAGCTGTCGGGGGGGCCGGGAACCAGTCACTTGCTCCTCGACAGCCTTGCTGAGCGGTGCTAATGACTTCCATTTGCCGCCATTGTCTTATGTCCCGCCCGTGTTCGGCCCACTCCGTCGCCAGCGGAAGTTGGCTGGTGCGCGTGCGCAACGCGTGATGTCAGCACTGCCTGTTCCGGTCAAGGCAAACTACTCCGGAACCAAACTGGCTCTTGCATAGGGGAAGTTTGCGCTCTTAGAGAGATACAGAGAGAGAGAGTGGGGGAGGGCGCGTTCTCAGTGGGTTTTTTTAATCCACAAGACAAATTTAAAGAAATTCCCTGAAAAACTAAAACTGGGTACACACGTGAACAGGTTTTATATATTTGGATGCATTGCATACCCCATATGTGAACGAGACTACAGAACAACGAGTGGTGGTTGGCCAGCACGAAGGTTGCGTTTAACGCGTTGTTCGCCTCCGTCAGTGGCGAGCACCCAGCTCGGCGGGGAGTGGGAAGGCACTCGGGAAATCATAGTGGCGTCCGACTTGTTCATTTGCTGCCAGGCTGGCTAGCTACACAGCCTAGCCGGCCCCGTGGATCGATGTCCAATCAGCACACCCCCACACTACCCCACCTCGGTTTCTTCTCTTCCCCCCCCCCTCCTCCTCCTCGTCCTGTCCTTTTTGGAAGCGCTGGGACGGTTTCGAGGACTTAAGTTGACCCTGACATTTAGGCGCGGAAGCAGTGTTCTGGGGCAGGAATGTAAGACAGTTGAAGTGTTTGGCTGTCACCGCAAACTGCTGGACGCCATCATGGACGTAAGAGTGACTGTTGATGGGGATTGATTAGCAAAGACAGCGTGCGATGTCTATCTGGTAATCTGAAACACCGTTCATCTGCTGCACGGATCGCAGATGGAAAAGGTGCGGGTGGGGTTAATGAATGGTTGGATTTAAAGGGCACACGCTCTGGGAAGCTTGGGTTTGTGTGGAAACTGGATGGTCTGATCAGAACGTCTCTCCTGAGAGATTGTCTGGAAGCGTGCATGATGTTCTTAGCGTCTGACGTCATGCAGTTGCCTTGAACGCGATTAGGTTCCTCTCGGTGACATAATAGGGGAAATCTGCGTGCGCAAGCACTGGGGCCAAGACGTGGGCCTGTAGCCACAGAGCATCGTATGCTGCGGCGGATGGGAAAATGCCGTTGTGTGTGTTTGCTATACATAGAACGGCATTTTACGCTAGTGGATAAAGAAACAATGCAGTTCTGCTACCTGTAATGGGAGTCTTTGTCGGCAGCACACACCCCACCCCATTCCGTGTCATTCCGATCTTCAGGACCGTCTTAACAGAAATCGCGTAGTTATCCAGTCTTACCGTCGAGCAGTTTGTAGCTGCCCGTTTTGGGTCGGTTTCAGTTTCAATTATTGAAGCTTCTTAACGCAGTTAAAAGCTACGTAGTTCGTGCTTGCTCTAAACAATGTCGGCAAACATGTTCTCAACCCGTACGTGTCCTTTTCTCTTTCTTTCTTTTTTAAAATTCTACCATCACGTAAGATCTATTTTGCCTCGCGGAGCAGTCTGGTGACATTCAGCGTAGGGCCGCTTTGGCTTCTTTGAATCTCATTCTTCCGCTCGGAACACCCTGTGGTCACGTTCGACGCAGCCCCTCCGCTGGCTTCTTGCGCCCGGAATCAGGCGCAGCACAAGAGTCACGAACGGAGCTCTTTTGTGGGGCCGGACCAAAAAGAGGTGATAACGAACGTGCTTTGTCCGCCATCTTGCTAGGGGCGCCCGTGGGCGAGAGTGGCGGTAGAGGGCAGACTAGTGTTGAATGGGCCCGGCGTCCTGAACAAGGAGGCTGGCGAGAAATCAATGGTTAGTCCAAAGTCAGGGCGACAGTAAGGGAGCGATAGTAATTGTCACGTACGAGACCGCCCTGACCTCGACTATCGTGATTAACTCCCCTTTAATCCACCACGATCCCTCGCTAGTTCTCGAATTTCTGACCCTTCTGTCTGTGTACCTTCGTAAGCATGGATGTCTTTCAGTCCGCCTGTCTGCCCGTCTGCCTGTCTGTCTGCCTGTCTGTTCGGGCCCTGCACTCGGAGGTCTACAGTTCTGTCGAGCCGTTGCTGTCGTGAAGTGGCGCGACAACGGCTTCCCGAACCTATGCCAGCTGTCGCGTTAGCGGCGACCTCTCGAGAGGTCAGTTCTCGTGCACAGCGAGGGCCGCCGCATGAACGCAGCCCGGCAGCGAAAACTCGTCAGATCGCGGTGCAGGAGCACTGGTCTGATTACGTCAGACGTGCTGCGGCTATGTATAGCTTGTCACCGGCCTGTCGCCGCCACACGTTGGATGTCGTGTCGTGCATGCTGTCCCCCATCACCACCCATCACACCTCCACCACCCAGCTCTCTCGTATCCTTCCCTGACAGGGTTCAGGCTTCACTCGGAACTGCTGGAGAGACGCTAGCAAACTGAATGAATAATTCTGAGCGGCATTCTCGAGTGGCCATTGATTCTGCATGATACTCCTGCAAGGGCTTTTATTTATGTATGTACCAAACCATTTTTTATATGTAATTCACTAGCAAAAAGTTGGATATCGCTCTAGCTAGGGGTGAGATTATTTTGCCTAGAATCGGCAGCTTCTCTGTGGACGGACGAAGGGTGGGTTCATAGAGTATTATCAGAAGGAGGGCGACCTGAGAGTTATATCGACGCTAGCCGTCGCAAAAAAGGCAAGTTACTCTGGAGTAGGTTAGTGGCGCCGAACGAAGGAGCTCTGACATCACACCCTAGCGTCACTTGCGTTTTTCCGTCTGTGAAACTCGCCTTTGGCTAGCTCGTTCAGCGCGTGCCCTAATCAGGGCTCGAACAAAGGGCTGCGGTATGCGCGGGTAACCAAGGACTTTCGTTAGTGGGCTGGGGGAGTAGGGTGGGAGAGAGTCGGGGTGGAGGTGGGGAGAGGACAAGCTGCAGCCTTGACCCACTGCTCCACAAACTGCTCCCGCCGCTGCCTCCCATCTGTACGGGCCCACCCCACCCCTTCCTGCAGACTCGTTCAACTTCAGTAGCGTCAGCCGTGAGCTGTCCTGCCGCTAGTGGTCGCTTGTGCCAGGGTGTGGTTGTTGGTTGAATTTTATTGCTTGACGTCCAGTCGCAAACGAGGTGCACATCAGGACGGTGTTGCTTAGACCAGTTTCCACACGGACTGGTGTCGCAACACAGGTTTCAGTCCCACCCAGTCACAGCAGTACACGTTTGAAGGCATACAGGCAAGGCCTACACGGTTGCAATCTTTCCGGCTTAGTCCTGAAATCCAGATTTCGAAAATAAAAACTGTCGGAAAATCCGACTTTGTGAAAGTTTCGATAACTTTGCATAAATTGTGTCTTCTACGGCATTCCTTTGTTTATTGTCCCGCGTGTCTTCTCATTAATTATTCGTCAAATGCTTGGAAACGCCATCACATCTGTCGTAAATTAGCGCATCCCGGAAACATACACTTGGGTGTGACTGTCTTGCCCAACAGGACACTGCCCCTGGATCTTGCAACCTTTTCAGGGTTTTTTTATGTTTCTCTAGGCTGCTCCCAGTGACACATCTTGCCAATAAGCTATAAACCCGAGACCGCATGCATGTGCGAACAGTAATCTCCGCTATCCTTAAGAGGTTTGGAATCCTCGATGAATTTGTGTACACGCAAGACTATATCAGTATTCAAGGAAACAGGTAGACTTGGATTTCCTGATAGCGAGAGATCAGTGTGGAGAGGAACTGTAGCCGGCAGACTGGAGTGTGTAAAGTCTCCTGTCGAGCGTTTCTATAGAGAGGAGACTGCAATAGAAAGTGTTTAGGTGTCTTTTTTTATTTAATCTACACGCACTACAATATAGGAGTAGGCAGGAACAGCTTTTTGAGATACATTTATAAATCGTTTGAATTCTGAGATTTATTGGGTAGTTTGCATAGGTTGCGGGAATACTGACTGGTATGAACCATTTTGTAAACAGCTCAGTTCTTGCGTATAGAATGTACCTATCATATGGTCGGCGTCTGTTATGCCCGATTGTGCAAAGAATCTGGAAGAATTTGTAATAAATATTGGACAAAGGTTGTTAATCGTTTTAGAATAAAGAAATATTCTGAGTGGAGGGAGGGGGGATGCCTTTCTTTTAAATCACACAATCTTGATTCTTCATAGGGGTTTTATGACTAGCCTCGCGTACTCCTCCAAGAATGACTCTGTTCGCTTCCAAGCGGATCTCTCTAAGAGGCCTGCATGACATTTGGTGCAACTGTATCAGACAACGTCAGTGTTGAAACTTTGCAGTTTGTCTTGTGCCGTTCCATCCTGTCTCTAAGACTGTTTTTCCTACTTCACGCTTCGGGTGGCTGGCGCTGGTGTGGACGCGCAACAGCAGCAAACTCAAACCTGGCATCCACCCCACCACCTACCCACCCCGGATGCTCCCGCCACTTTCCAGAATCGAGGTCAGCCGTGCCGGTCTGCTTTGGCGCTTCACGTGTGGCGCCTGTTAAAAATAGCACACCGGCTGACAGAGGGGCCGTGAGGCACGACGGACAGCAGCGTAAAACACTAGGGGGAGGGTTGTGAAGCAGACCTCTTTAATTCCACAACTCTTCCCCGTCTTCACACGCACCCACGCACGCAAGTCGAATGAAACGGCGATCTTAAAGGCTCTGTTTAATGACACGCTAGTACCCGACAAATTCGCTGTGGGAAAGATTGGCGCCGGGAGAGTTCCATGGCACCGTTCGTCGAGCCCACATCCAAAGAGCTGTCTCGCTTGGCGCGAGGAGTTTGTCCGGTAGGGTCCTGTAAATAACCACAGCCCTCGGGGATGATGTCGAGTGTTGTCCTATATGAAGCAGCAGCGCCTTTAAACCCTGTATTGCATAAGCCCAGATGCTGCTTCCCTCGTGCAAAACGTCTGCCCTCGTCTATCGCCTTTTTGGAGCAGCAGTGCTTTCCCGAGTGCATAGATACATCAATGGAAGATAGCAGCTCCTGTTTATAGCACACGCCGAAAGCGCGAGCCGAGAATACAGACGGCTGTGGCGAGCCGCAGAGATGGGAGAGATGGCTGCCTATAAAATGCAAGCGGACCCCTAGACTGACAAGGAGTTAAGTATACGGTGTATGGTCAGGCCAATTTCATATGCGAAGAGTGTAACCGAGGCGAAGTGGTGACGTCAGACTGGAGCGTCACGCGTGGTCTTCGTGCCTCGGGGGTGGGGATGGGGGTACACACACCTCTGGCACGGCGAGTGTGCTGACGTGCTGTGGTTTATTTGACCCAGGGAGGACACGAAGGCTAGACACAACAACCACTCCGCTATGCCAGCCGCCACGCACACGACCGGAGAGAGAGAGGGGGGGGACTTTTTTTGGCAGTGACGGGGAGGGGGCATCTTCCTGCTGAATACGTTAGAGACCCGAGGTCAAGATAAGCAGCGGGTCAGTTCTTAGTATGGCAAGACGCACTCTGTCGTGGACAGAACGCACCGCGCACGCGCGCACGTACACACACTCTCGATCTCTCTCCCTCGCGGGCAGACAGACGGACAGACAGACACTGGTACTGCTCGCTGTTCGGGGTGTGTTCGCGGCAGTCGGTCCGCGGGGGCCTGTCAGTAGCTGGTCTAGAGGGGAGCCGGCCGGTGACTGTAGACACTGGATCATAGCCGGCGGACGGACAAACTGCCGTACTTAGTCCCCCGTCACACGTGGTGTGTGTGTGCGTGCAGACAGGAGGGCGCAGTGCACCGTATGCGCCGCCGTTTGCCCGGCTGGCCAGTCCGTGTGTGCGTGCGCGTGTTGCGTGTAACGTTAGCAGCAGTCGACTGGGTCCTGTGACGAGGCTAAACCAGACCAGACAGCTGCGCTGTGCTGTGTTATGCCGTGCCGTGCTGCGCTTTGCTGTCTTATGCCTTGCTGTGCTGTGCTCGGCGCGTGCAGCCCCTGGCGGTGTGTGTCCGCTGTGTGGCGAGTTTGTTGGTCGTGTGTTGGCTGCTGAGTCGGGAGAGAGAGGCAGGGACTTGTAGCTGCAGCATCTGAGAAGTGGGTGCAAGTTGTCAGGCCGACAAACCGTCGTTAGCAGTGACCGCCGGCCCGCCTGCCGCTGACGTCACGCAGGTCACACGAGGTCACGGCGCTCCCTTTCGCGTCTGCCGTCGCTTGACCAGCGAAGGAGGCTTAGGCACGAGCTGTCGCGTTGCACCTTGACGCACATCGCCAGGGCAGGTGAGTTGGCGAAGTTTTTTCCCCTGCTAGTCTCCCCTCTTCCCTTTTTGTCTCTCCCCCCCCCCCCAAACTCTGTCACAGACCTACGTCATCTTGAGTTTGTCATTGAGGGAACCGTAACAGTGCTTCACTCTAACCTCACTCTCACCTAGCCCCTGTCCGCTTTAACTGTTCAACATCGCTTGATTAATTCGTGAAGCACAGCACCGTCTCACCTGGGACTTCCACGTCAACAAGTCCTCTGTGTTACGGCCTTCCTTAACCCGACAAATATTCGTTCTGCTTCGCCAGACCTTTCCAGGTTCTCCCCGGGTCGTCCGGTTAAGGAAAGACCCACACATCACACACTGCATACCATCACAGGAGACTGTCAGCCGACAGCTTTGCTGCTGACTGCTGACTGCTGTCGCAGAAATACGCGATCCGAGATCGAGGGACTGGGTCTAGGGCTGCCGTGACCTTGTTAGCTGCTAGAGTACTGCACGGCGAGGCCCCCTTGGTAAAAATATTTCCTTGGCTGAGACGGCTAGCAGGTCGGTTGGTACCCATCCTGAAATATCTCCCGTGTCTCCTTGACCGAGACAAATGTGGTTGACGCACATGGTGAAGGTTGTCTCGTATTGTCTCCGTACTTAGCCGGGGAAGCGGATGGCGGAGTGGTTAGAACGCTGGCCTCGGAACCCGAAGACGCTGGTTCGATACCCATGTGCCGCACCACACTTTTCCCCAGTTCACCCAGCTGAGAATGGGTTCCTGACCCATGGTAAGAGAGGGAGGGAGGTGAGATGGGCACTGATCTCACGATGCTGACCCACAGAACAGTCTCAAAAACCTCCACTCCCCTACCTTAGTACGTGCTGCACTATGTGAACTAGAATGTTGAATTGTTTCACGCTTTTGTTCAAAAGGACACAAATACCACTACTTGTCGTGTAATGAAATATGTATATAATAAACTGTGGCTTGTCCTTGCGCTTCCCTTCCCACCATAAACACGCACACACACACACACAATCTTACGGCTTATGGTAAAGGTCAACCCACGTGTTACGAAAGTTTGTACTGGGGGAGGATGAGAGGAATAAAAGAAAACAGGTGGCCCTCTCTGTTTTGCTACATCGCGTGACAGAAGTAAAGTGTCGACGGATAGACACATGGCTTGCCATTTCGTCCTAAGATTTCATGGTACTGGTAGGGCAGCAGACGACATAAAAACCAGGCGACATCTTTGTACCGAGCCCGACGCTTCTCATGTCCTAACCCCAGACATACCTGCAGGTGTGCTGGGAGGGAAGGCTTCCTCAGTCCCCCAAACCACCACCCTCAGCGCTATCATTGCAGTCTAGACACACCTTGTCAAGGTAATTCGTAAACAACCAGGTCACGAGTCGACTATCTTACGCAGCTGAGATGCCGCCGGTGTAAACAGACGCAGTTGTCTCTCTTTGCTAAAGTCTGCGACATCTGCCTCGTCTTCCTTTCCTGTCCCCCACTTCCCTCCTCTCCCCCCCCCTCCGTGCATGCCGGCGTGTTCGCGCATTTAGGACTTCAGGAAACGCGCCTGTTAATACCGTCAGAAGCGCATCATTCAGGCGCACAGACATCAAACTCTCGCAAACTTCAAACGGTCAAACTTAGTACGAAGTCTCTCAGTACTCCTGTCTCTCTCAGTTCCCAATACTTCAGTTCAACTGATCTAAAAATGTAGATGGTAAGTGATTTCGTATGTAGAGGAGGCGATGGGTGATGATAAGAGTACAGATGACATCACGGAAAGATTGTTGGAGAACTGGGCACGCGGAATAGATTTTTGGGTGAAAAATGAGAGTATGCACCAGAGTACATCTCTTTCCCCTGCCCTGCCTCGAACACACATACAAAAAACCTTTATTGACACAGACGGAACTGGTCATAGACTATGTGTCTAATAAATCAAACTGGGTAATCTACCTTTACACGGGTCGGTGATTGATTGCTACATAAACGAATCTCTCACACGGGTAGCATGTAAATGGAAGGGAGATCACTCAGTTGGTGTTTCTGTTCACTTCGCCTGCTGGCTTATAAAGTGAAATGTAATGTCGTCTTGTCACATCTTATGTCTTTTCTATTTCTCTTCTCTTCCTCTTCTTCCCCCAGCCCGTCTGTCTTTCCCTTTAGCCTTCTCTCTTTCTGTCCTTTCTTCACCTTTTATTTGTTTGAATGTCAGAGCTGGCTGCCTGCCACGTCTGCCAGTTAATCCCACTTGTATTGAACTTTGACCTCGTTTGCGAGACTGCTGGGCTGAAGGCCTTTATGCCACGAAGTCTGCGTACATATTTGAGGGAAAAAAGTAGATACAGCCGCTGTTGTGTAGCTGTCAGAAGTAGAGATACCATCCTTTCGCAACTGTCTGCCTTCGTGTCTGACTGCTCCTTAAGCATTCTGTGCCTGTTTGCCATCTCTCCTCTTTATTTTATCATTTATAGCCGCTGCCTTCCTTCCATCCTTCCTTCATTCCTTCCCTCCTTTCTTCCTTCCTTCCCTCCTTCCTTTCCTGTCTCGTTCGCTATTGAGTGACTGTCGGAAAATGAGAGGGGGGAGGAGGAAAATGGAAAGACGGAAGGAAAGAAGGAAGCAAGCAAACGAAGTGGAAACAAGCTAGGAATGAAATGAGAGGAAGTCAGCAGGTTGAAAAACTGAAACCGGTTCAGAAAATATTGTAGGCAGTCGACCAGTGACCATCGTTTGTCGAGTTGGCGCTTGAGTGCATGGCGCTGGGTGTGACAGTAGGGACTGTTCTGCCCTCGCCAGCTCAAGATGTCAGGGTCACACTGCCCGAGACGAATGAAAAAATAGGTAGTTTGCAAAGAAAGTGCTTTAGGCATGCATAATGCAAGTGATCTCACTGCGTCAAAATTAGAGCAGATATTCGATGCTCACGAAAGTTTCCCTACTGTTTCATTAATGAGAAGATTCTCTTGGTGGTGGGTGGATAGAAGTGGAATCTCTTTATGGAAGTTAGATATCTTTGTTGTAGACGCCAGGATTAGGACGTGTGCACGAAAATACAGTACTGCAAACATTTCGTCCGATTTTTGTGGAGTTTTTTTTTCCCGACTGCCCCTCCTCGTGACGGCTCTCAGGACGATGTGTGTGTGCACCGGATGTCTGCACCATTGTTGGCAAAAGTGGCTGGAATCTTTCTTTGTAGGCGGTTGGGTCAGTTGTTGACCACTGTTTTCGTCGGACCTTGTCAAACAGCGTCAACCCGGGGTTAGTTCTTTGCGGCATCGTTGTCACTGGAGTTTGTGGCATGGCGCGAGACGGGCGCGACACGTTTCCGGGATAACGATCCACACGCCTCCAGTTGTCGCCCCTAGACATCTGATTCTGGAGCAGAGCAGGAATCGAAAGTGCACGTGAACTGGAGCAAGGGGAGGAGGAGGGAGGGGAGATGGTAGATGGAGGGAGTGGTAATACGTTGTGGTTTGTGCCGCCGAAATGCCTGGCGAAGCCTACGCGGGATAACGCGATTGGCCGATGATTACGGGCGATTGGGCGAACACCGAAATTGTGTGGTGTACGTTCCTTGTTAATATCTTCTTGCTTCCATACCATGCATCCTGTCCCCAGTCATCAGGCCGGCAGTCTATCTGTCGGGACGTTCCGATGGTGTGAGTGTGTATCTGAATAGGCCGAACTGGGGCAAATATTTATCTGAACAGACTGAACCGCTGCCAGTGTTTGTGTGAACAAAACGGGGGCCTGTGTGTATGTGAACGGTCTTAACGGGGGGGGGGGGGGTCTGAATAGGCCGAACTGGGGCCATTGTGTATATGAGCAGACTGAACTGAGGTCTTGATTACGAAGGGGTTAAGAGAAAGAGAGCAGACAGAAGGTTAATGAACACTGCAGGTACGGTCTATGAAATGCCGTCACGCATCACCGGACAAAATGGGCTTGACGCCACGGCAACGCGTGGCCAGTTGCGTTTCATTGATCGCCAAATAGCCTGCCCCGTGTGTGTGTGTGTGTGAGAGAGAGAGAGTGTTCCTCTTTTTGGTCTAGTAATGAGCTCGTTTTACCAAGGTTATTTTTGTGTATGGTTTCAGCATATCTATGTCCAGTTCTTCACGTCGTACTTAACAAAATACAGATACCGTAAGCCTGAGCTTAAGAACAGTGGTCACCTATAAGTTGTCCACAAAAAGTTGTGTTATTACTTTTGTGGTGGTGGTGGGGGGGGGATCATTCGTGCTATTCATCAAATCATTGTTGTGCTCAGATTGCCTCTCACCTGTCCTAGCTTTCCACCAACCTTCCCTCCCCCCTGTCGGCCAGTATATCTACCTCCTTTTTGGTTTCTTGCAAACCCTGGCTCTTCCTGTCTGTACTGTCGGCCGTTGGGGCCAGGTGGCGCTGGTAGTAACAAACCGATGGACTGCTCGTGCGACCCCACTGCCCCGAAGAATGGCGCGTGAAATCTGGTGCTTGCGTACCGACGACAGTCGATTCCCCGAGCCCATTTCCCACACGCGCACGCGCACGCACATGCACACGCGCACCCGTTCCTCTCTCCTGGTTCCTGGATACAAGGTGATCATGGCAACGCGAGCCGCACGCCAGGTGATTCCTTCTCACCCACACTGCTTCTTTTCCTTCGCGTTTTCCGTCCTTCTTTCTTTAACCTTAAGATGTTCAAACGGCTGCCTAATGTTTTCGAAAACAGTGCGGTCGTCGCACAACTGAGAAATGGGAGACGGGGTGGAGGAAAGAAGGAAGAGAGTTGGGATGGGAAAGAACCGAAAATTATTCCACGCTCTTTGCTATATCGATCTTTTTTTCAGAAATAACTGTGGCAAATGGAGGAGAGATTGATTAAACCAAACGTCTGTCTGTGCTGTCTAAAAACTTAAAACTTGTGCGCTCGCACGAAATCGGTATGTAGGCGTGTGTGCGCGGGCGCGCATGTATGTATAACTTAGGAGTAGGAGGGGTGCATGCCACTCTGTGTGCGTGCGCGCGTTCAACGAAATTTTGTTTTAAGGGAATTTTATTTTCGCTTTATCCCTATAACTCTGCTGACTAACATTTATAATATTTCACATTCAGATGTTTGGTTTCGTTTTGTACATTAACATATCCTTTAGCATCTCACCGCCACCACTACCACCACCGCTACCCGTGTTTCCACCACCGCCACTGCCACCACCACGGGCTCCGCCCCCCCCCCCCCCCCCCCCCCCCATTCATCTTCATCAGAAAGATACGGCATCGTCTATTTAATATTTCGGAGGTCATACCTCTCTGGGGAGGGCTGCCCGGAACTGTCCTATTCCCTCGGTGTAGACAGCTTTCCGTGTTCCCTCGTGAAGCCACTCGAACGGAAAGTTTGTCGTTTGCCAAACAATCCACTAAAGGGAGACAATCTGCTGTCCGACGGGAGACAATCCAGCCGAGGGGTCCTGACATGGCGGCAGAGTTACTGGTCGCCATGTTGTGACCTCATGGCGGGCAGACTGTCTTGCACGGATGACTTTGGATATGGTGTGTGGAGGCAGCGATGAGACAGGCTAGTGGGGGTTGGGGAATAGAGATGGCTGTGAGGGTTCGTTATTGTCTGACTCTTTACACCCTGTATCGAGAACCGTCGTGTTGTTTCCCTGGAGGAAAGATGCCTGGGTTTTTTTTCATACCCTGTCCACACACACATTTTCTCTCTATCCCTGTCCTCTTATCCAGCCGATACACTCCCTTAACACCACCAACCCCCCCCCCCACTCCACACACTTTATCCTGCAACTTTATATATAACACGCATACGATAAGAAGTAGGACCTTTGAAGTCATCATTGGTTAAGTTCTGCAGTTTGAAAGTGTTCACAGCTGTTAACATCGTACAGTGGTTAGATTATGGGAAATGTTTTTAGCTAGCAGTTTGTTTTATGTATGTGTGATCGTTAAGATGGACCAAAGGCCTTAAAGATAGTCCTAATAATTCACTTATTCAGTCTGACTTTCCCGCGTACACACGCACCCCTCCACGCACGACAAGAACCTTTCCATCACCTCCCCGTCTGGCTGGCTTGCTGGCTGGCTTACTAGCAATGACGGGGAAGAATTGCTAATGTCATGACGATGGCTGATGGCAGCCACCTCTGTGGCTGATGCTTACTGAAGCAGCAGAGGGGCAATACAGGAAGGAGGAAGGCACTTGTTTAAAGAGAACACCAGTGATTGCGACAAACATCGCGGTCTCATCAGTTCGACAAAGATTAAGCTTGGGCTGCACGCCATGTCAGCGTCGCTTTGCTCCGTCTTTATGACAAAGCTTTCGTTAGGGCAACTTTGTTGTCCTGCACTGTCCTTCATTGTCCTTTATTGTCCTTTATTGGGCCATTATAGCATAACGGATTGTGACCCTCATCCCTAGGACAAAGGTCCTCTGGTGACGTACCATCTTTAGGGCGGTGCCCCACGGCAGGAGAGCGCCGGCTTTTACCTGCTCTGTGAATTCTGAGGCCTGGAACGGAGCATGGCTTGTCGTCTGTTCCATGATAGGTGTTATTCTTGCACGTCATCTTCATAAATTTCTTTCTAGAGTTACTTTATGTTTGATTGTTGGCATATGCCGTCGAGAGTATGACATGTGTTACGTAGACGCCATTACAACTGTAGTGGATAGACGGATGGCCGGGGGGTTAGAGCGCTGGCCTGCAAACCAGAAAACGCTGGTTCGATACCCGTGCACCGCGCCACACTTCCTCCAGTTCAACCAGCTGTCAATGGGTACCTCCCCCATGGCCCAGGGAAGGTAAGGCAGGGAGAGGAGATGGGCAACCCCCCCCCCCCCCGACGATGCTGGCCCACAAAAACTGGTGTCTCATGCACACCCACTCCCCTACAATGTTAAGATCACGGGATAACCTTTAACTTTTACAACCACACACCCTACATTGCAGGATCTCTTCTCTCCCCCTCCCCCCTTTTCCATTTAGTTGTGTCAACTGTTGTTGCGCGGTTATAGCATCTCCTCTTTGATCTAGAAGATCGTTATTTGTTTACTCCCTGTTACAGTTGAATTATTTCAAAGATTCGGATAGCCCTAGTAGTGATGCCATGCATATTTCGCAGATTTCCGTGCTATCATTAATTCTCAGCTGCTTTTGCTCATTTGCGCTTCGAAATGCTGTATAGATTTTTTCCTCCATCCACCTGTTATCCGATCGAACCATTCGAGACAACTCCCTCGCTGCCTTTACCACTGACACCCGATCCATATCGTTCCCACCCCACCCGGCTGTAGCTTTCTGTGGTACGCAGACATCCTATGCACACCCCGGGTAGCAATGCCTGGAAACTCGTCAGTCAGTCGGTTGTATCCCTCCCTCCCTCCCTCCCACATCCCCCGCACTTCCCTTCCACCCACAGACCCACCCGGCCGTCACGAGCTGCTGGAGGATGCGGGCCCGTCAGCGCATTGCTTCGCAGCACAGCACGGCACGCACGTTTGTCGCTGGTGCTGGGTAGATGCCATTGATTTGCTCCAGTTCCCCTTTGTGCTGGAAGCGCCTCACACGTGCACCAGATTCTTGCCGATCAATGCCCGTCCCAGTCTGCTGCCGACTGAACTCGACTCAGTGCCGCGTCCTGGGCAAGGGTCCTATTTTCGCTTTCCACTGGGCTTCCCTTGTCTTTTTCTCTGTTCTCTGCATCATCGCCATCCGGGTTTGCACGGCTGCGCGCTGTCGTCGTGTGCTGCATAGGCGAGCTCAGGTGCCGCGATTATCAAGGGTGACGTCATAGATTACGTCAGTATCCCTGTAGGGCCAAGGACTTTGGCGCTGCTTCGCTGCGTTAGGTTGTCCTGCCTACCCATTCCCTGCCTCACTCGCTCGCCTTCCCCCATAACGTGAGGTTACGTTGTTGTCGCGGGTCACACTGGGACACGGCTGCAAACATGTCCGGCGTCTGCAGCCTGGGCTTTAAAAAAAAATGAACTCAGCCGTGACCCTAGCGACCCGAGACGGCCCAGTATGCTGTCAGGACGCGGCCGGCCCGGCCTGTCTGTGTTTGGGTGGTTGCTCGCGGCAACCTGCGCGTCGGGAAGAAAAGCCCCGTCGGGTAAACACGGACCGGCGCGCATTGTGGGTCACGGAAGGCGGGTGCCGTATGCCGGGTGGCGTGGGTGATTACAACACCGGCTGTTGTGCTTACCAAGCAGCGGCCTGGCTCACCCCGGGTGGACTGGCTGGCGAGAGTCTGCAGACGAAGAGTTCGATCGGGTATTGTGTCCGGTGCTTTTTTTTTTTTGTCCCCCGCTTTCCCTCCCACCGGTGTTTCCTGTACTGTAATGGCTGTCCCACTGGGTGGCTGGAATCAGTTGAATGGGATTGCTGGAGCAGCGCCAGACATTCGCATCATAACGGTTTGTCCGTAATCCGCGAAATAGAAGCTTGGCTTCCATGCCACGTGATACTTGTTTTAAACAAACTCACGTTGTCTTGGCAGTCTCGTGAACTCCCATGTCAGTGAAAGCTGACAGCTTGGTGATTACCACACCCCATCCCACTTCATAATGGGACAGTTCTGTTTGAATTATTGGTAATGGAACAGTTTTGTATGTACTAGTCAGTTACAAGGCTGGGTTCCAACTCATTTCTATCAGTGCGTATTTAGGGTCTTTTGGCTTTGTTTGGTTGTTTAGCTCTTTAGCCCTCTGAGGGCATTAAGAAAGTAGAAGCCCTCTGATGGGATTAAGAAAATGGCAGGTCTGTAGTCAGATGACTCGCCCACCAAACGTAACACCCAAACGAAGTGTCACGCTAAATATATATATTTTTCTCTCTGTCTTGTTCTTATGTTTTATTATATTAATATTATTATTAAATGTTGGGACAGGTTCTTCTGTCGGCGTCTGTGCTTGGCGATGTGAAAACCCCTACTGTGCGTGCGCTGTACTCAATTTGAAGCAGAGCAGCCTCCCTTAGGACCGTAGTGCCCGAACCCGAGCGTGCCCCCTCGGGATGGCAGTATCTGAAGCGACAGACAGACTTCTCTCATGAGAGCGTCACCGTAACCAGACTAGTTTGCATCCTCTCCCCCTCCTCCCCTCCCCCCCCCCATCCTGAAGAATATCTAGTCTTCCGTCCTGGTATTTCTCGTCTTACCCACAGCCTCTGATTTCGCGAAGTTAGTGGGAAGGGGTAGGGGCTCATAAAGACACTGCAAACCTTCCCCTATCCTCCTATGTCTTTGCGATTCCCACCGATTTGCGGCACGCATGCGGGACGTCCCAAGTTCGCTTGGCATGCGCGTGGCAGTTGCTAACCACAAGAATAGATAATTATAGGTCAAGCCATGACCTCTACACAGCGTCATTTCTTATAGCTACAGTAAAGAGACCAATTCGTGATCGATTGCTGAGTGATAAAGACATTGGGTTTCACAGTTGAAAAGTCACAGGTTCAATACCCTTATCAGCTTACGATTTTCTTTTGGGATTTTTTTTTTTTGGAGGGGGGATGTGGGTTTGGAGTAGGGGTAGGGCTTGGTATTAGGCAGGGCTTGTAGTTTCATATTTAAGCACAAGTTACAAGTCCGCGAGCGTAAGCGGGATAAAAGGTGGTCTGCGCATGCGTGCCCTAAGTCGGTGGGAATTTCAGTCTCACCAGCTTGAGACGAACTCTTTCGCATCAGGTCAACGGCCAGTCTTGTGCATTCGTTCCGCTAGCCTTTTGCACGGACAAATGGTCAGTAAGGAGCCTCGGTGCCTGCCGTGCGTAATGAGCGGGTCTTGGGGTGGAGAGTGGGGGTGGGAGGAAGGTGGATTACGTGGGTGGGTTGGGCTAAAGGCTGTAGGAGAGGGGTGGAGGGAGTCGGCGAGATGTGGTTAAAATCGCGTACGTCACCACCCTGGGCCGGCCGGGCTGCTGGCAGGACGGCTTCCGCCAAGCGTGGCAGGAATCGATCACTAAACGGATTGAGTGGTTGACCCTCGATGACCTTGGATATTTCTGCGCTCAACGATTTCCTCCCCTCCCCTGTTCTCCCATCTTCTGTGTCGGACAGGGCGCGTGGGAACGCCAGCACTAGAAACGCGCAGACGCTCGTCTGAAGGACAACGGCAAATATAGAAGTGTTGGTTGGCTGGTTAGAGGGTTGATTAGTTGGTTGGCTAGGTGCTTTGGGGCGCCTTAAAGACCCACCTGAGTACATTTCTTTCTTCTCTCTCTGTAAATCATTGTATTTATCATACTGCAAGAAGCTTGTTTCCCGAAATGTGAGAGAATACGTCCGTTCCGTTCACGAGATGTGCAGGCCTTCAGACTTTCACGTCCACGGGAAAAAAAATCACACCAGTGACCCTACTGGGTAATAGATACATTCACACTCGTTAGGATTATCTGTATTGTCAATCCCGACACAGTGTTTATTTTTCGTTGGTGTCCACAGCCAAAGCAAGTTTTTTTTCCTTTTTGTGGCACCAGCTTTGTGGGAAATAGATAACGGACTCAGCCTTTTCTAAAAGCGTTCACTGTGCCCTTCATCCCGAGTATTTTACGTGCAATTTACTTCCGAGGGGATATGATAGTCAATGGAACCAGGACAAAGCTGATTGGAAGGCCAGCAGCTGCAAATATTGTGTGTGGCGAGGGCTTAACAGTAGGGCGGTGATGGTACTGACAGGACTCTAGGTGTGTGTGTTGCGCGCGCGTCTGCGCATGCTGATGAATGGTGATAGTCTTGCTCCATTTGCATTCTTATCTCGAGTTTTGTCTGCGAGGCTTTCCTCGGATCTTCCGCTCTCACCGTCCGTCTGAAAGTGCGACCCCTGGAGTGACTTGTTGACCTGTCGGTCAGGGCAGGGTGATTATAAACAAGCGATTAACGTCCATCTGCCAATCTGGCCTCTGGCGGCTCGAGCCCGGGGACAGCTTTCAACGCCGGCAGTCGGCAAAAAGGTGAGAGGTCAATCTCTTTTAGCGGCCACCCAGCCTGTGCTTCGACCTCCGTCCCCCGCCGGTTGCTGTCCCACTGTCCTGCTGTAGGTGCCATCTTGTCTGTAGTGCCAGTGATTCCCGGCTTCCGGGTGCGTGCTGAGATTCCGCGATGAGGAGTTTAGGCGGCTTCTTGAGGCCGACCGAGGCCGTTGTCATCACGTGGGGCCCCTCGAGATCTCGCCCTCGGCGAGACGATGCCTGCAAGGGTTGAGTGCTCTGTTAGATGTGTATGGGGGGGGGGGGGGGGGAGGACCATTTATAGGAATGTAAGGCTGGGGAGGGGAGACGGAAAAGGGGAAACTGAGATATAAAGTTGTTCAGAAAGGGGTACATGTGACGTCACTATTTATTGTCCGCCTACTACTCAGATCGAGACCATTTTGATGACAATAGCAGTAAAATGCATTTAAACTGCTGCAACTCCTTCATTGTCGTCAATATATTTATCTTGATCTTCACACTGTTACCACCGTTATATAGCCGCAGTTGCTGACACGGCGTAAAACCCCCCAAATCAACCATCCAATTCTTTAATCATCATTGTTAGCGTTGTCATCGTCAGACTGTCACTTCTACTTACTGGTTTGTTCAGTGGCAGACTATCACGCGTGTAATCACGACACTTTACATGCACGTCCGTCTTAAAATTGACCTCCGAGAACATGCGTACTCAAGACGCTACCTCTGCAACAGCTGGCATGAGCTGTGGGGAATGCCGGAGGTCTTGCAGCTCAAAAGGCACCGCTGCAGCTGCTGTCAGCAAGCAGAAGCTCAGAGACTTGTTGTCAGCTCTACTGGTCAGGTCAGCACGGCGGGTCACCCTATCGACTGCCCTCGTTTGACCTCAGCGGTCAAAGCCGAGACTGCTGACCGCTTACTCTCGCCTTCCTGCTAGGTCAAGGTCACTTGCCATGGGACCTGGCCCAGTCACAGTGGTGATGTGGTTTTGTGACGTCACCTGAAATCGTTCCCTACTTAAATTCCTTGCGTTCGGCCCTTTGGCACCCTTGCTTCCCGCGAGTTTAGAACAAATTTTGAATCCAGCTCAGGACCCTGGTTTCCCTATAACGCACACACGTGCTTCTACAACTACATCACCAGGACTGGGGTCACCCAGATGTCCTGCTCCTGGGAACAAATCCTGACGTGTATCCTGTCTGAGGAGAACAGTTCGGGTAACTGCTGCGTCTGTGCCAGGTGAATTGGCGCAGGAGTTTGTCCTAAAACAACGAACAACCAAAGAATACATAGAAATGATTAATACTTTTCATCGCCGCCTGATGCACAGAGAGAGAGAGAGTTTCATGTTCTGTCCATCTCATCCCTGGGACCCAGTGCGCGCGTGGCCAGCGAGCGGTCAGCTTATCGATCACAGATGGTGCCATTAGTGTAAGTGGCGCCAGTGCACGGTAAAGGTTACTGCTACATCCTGTTCAGCGGAACATCTCAGTAACGGTGGAGGAGCTGTTCCTGTGCAGGACGACTGCAACTACGTGGATGAGTAGACGTGGTGTTACTTGTGTTACAGGATTGGTGTTACTTGTGTTACAGGATGAAATATGCCGTCGGACTTCGTTAACCGCGTCGGGGTCCTGGCTGTGACAGTTGACTGTCGCACACCACCTGCTGGTCAGGCGGCGCGCTGCAGACGACGGATGGTGGTCGTGGAGCCGCGTGGGTTTCGATTTAATCGTCTGGAGGTTTTATTTATAATACTGGCCTCTTCCCACTCCCCTCATCCCCTGCTCTCAGGGCGTCCCGCAGCGTCAATCTTCGCCCGTCTTCTGACAACCGCCTCCTCTACCTAGACCCGTGTCCGCCCTCTCGCCCCTGACCACGTGACATCTGCCCTCGCGCGCCCTCCACGGCTGGCTGAAGAGGCCCTTTTACGGTCGGCTGCACAACGAGGCAGGAGTGGGCCACTGGGGAGAGTAGTGCGGTCACTATGTCACTGAAACGACACCCCCTCCACTGCAGATTTACAGGTGCATGCTCTTGTGATCATGGCAGGTAGGTTAACGGGCATATGCTCATGCGATTCTGTAGTGTTGTCTTCTGTAGTGTTGTTGTTGTTGGGTTTTTTTTTTTGGGGGGGGAGCATACAGAGGGTAGGCTGAGATATAAAGTGGTTCAAAAAGGGGTACATGTGACGTCATTGTTTGTCCGCCTACTACTGAGGTGGAAAACATTTGGATGACAATAGCAGTAAAATGTTTCACATGCAGAAACGTCACTGGGTACACGACGGCATCAGGAAGCGTCACTTCTGCATTCAGCACGCAGAAAACGTCACCTGCTGCAGGCAGGACAAACAAAACATTACTTATGACAGCCAGGATGCAACATTTTAGTTGGAACACCAGAGACACATGACACAGAAAACGTCACTTGGAATGTCGAGGATGTCACAAATGTCATTAGTAATATTCGTGCCTCCGTGTGTGCGTGTGTGAAAAAGAGAGGAAAGCGGCCAAGAAACACTCGCAAGGAACTGCCAGCATTAGTTTTTACCCAACAGTAACCGTCTTTCTCCAAAGAAATAAAAAACGAACCGAAGAAAGATTTCCCAACGACTCGCGAACAAGCGGCATCTGAGAGCGCCGTTGTCTCACCTGCCCTCAGGTGGGCTAGTCACCCGCCCGTCATGGCGACAGCTTTATTTGGCGGCTGGTCATTGATCAATCTGTCTAGACGAGTAGCGATGGAAGGGGGAAAAAACCCCCACCAAACAAACCTAACCTAACGAGGAGGGGCGGTAAAAAAAAAAGTGACTTCAGAGGGAATATTTTTCTAACGTCGAAATGGCGTTAGGTAAGCGAGATCTTCCAAAGGGGGGGGGGGGTGCTCGTGTTTTGTGCTTGCGTCTTTACGCGTGCGTGCATGCGTGCGTCTCCGAGAAGAAGGAGACGAGTGGGTGGGGGCGATGGTGTTGCTGCCAGTCTGTTTGAGTAGCTCAGACGCCAGTGTTTTCTTCTAGCCTGTTCGCGTGGATGCTCGCGTGGCTTGGTGTTGGTCGTCGGCGTCCTGATAGGTCCCCCCCCCACCCCCACCATAAAAACGTCCAGGCAGATGGGAGTGCGTGTGGCGCCCCTTGGCTTTGGAGCACATCAGTGTGTTGTTGTTTACCGCATTGTTTTGAAGTTCTACTGTACTTCAGTCCTCCCCAGATCACTTGGTGTCACGCATAACATCAGTGAAGAGGACATCTTGCAGGGTGACGTTAGTCGATGGCTGGAAAATGTCGGGCGATATCGGCAGTGGGGAGGGTGTTTGCGAATCAAAGGGAGTTCTCTGCCCCTAGAGGTTCTGAGGCACGACGTTTGCCGGGTAGGTGGAAAGCATTGTAGGGAGGAAAGGAAGTGCCCCAGTGGCAACTGCCCTCTCGTGACCTTTTGGCCAAACGTGTTACTTGTCGCTTACCTTGACAGCGTGGATATTAAGGTCACGAGCGGTTTTCTCCAGCCGTTGAAAGCCTGGGTCGTTTGGTGGAAAGTTAGGTGGTCTACCGCACATTTGCGGTCCCAGTGAAGTGTGTATGGGGAGAGCGAGAGAGAAAGAAGGCTGGCAGAGGTTAGAAGAGCGAGAAAATACCGCCGTTGTGTCCGGCTTTTCGCGGAAATGGTTTCAAGACCTTGCTGTGACCTCATCGGTTGTGGGCGGTGACGTCATCGATTTTCGGGTGGCGACGTCATACGTTCATATGACGACCTGAAAAATGTCGGCAACAGGTGGTGGGACGGCCGAAAGGTCGAGGTGAAATGCCTGCGTGATGATAATGGCACGCTACATACGTTCCGTTCCAGCGTGCATTGATGCGAGTGTGTTTTCCGCCCTCCATTGATTTCTTTGTTTGCGCGAGCTGTCCGGGTTTTTTTTTTATTTACCACTTGGCATACAGCCAGTCGATTTGTTTTTAGTCATGACGTACGGGAGATGCCTTTTCATAATCTACCGTATGTGTGTGCGGGCGCGTGTGCGTGGGGGCGCTCGTTTCTGTGCGAGAGTGCGTGCGTGTGGGCGAGAGAGAAAGAGAAACGCTAGGATTGAAGTCCTGACTGAGCCATTGGGCTTGTCTAACACCTCTTTAATAACTTAGCTTATCGCTTGTAGGTTCCAACACCTGTGCTGTTACGATGACAGGCCACACTCTCCTCCCCCTCCCCCAGCGCACACATCAACTTTTTAATAACTGCATCAGGAAGTGCCGCGCACTGCAGAATATTTAGCGTGGGTCCGCTGTGCTGACTGAGCACCTTTGGAAAACTGCACGCACGTGCACACACACGCACGGACGCACACACGCGCACACACAAAGCGGTGGCGCTGAGTCACAGGCACACAGTCGATCCTGACCTGTCTCGCTTCCCGTGCGGCCCGCACGCACACCGACAAAGCAAACAGCGGCCACAGACGGCAGGTGATCGATACCAGGCCAGACAGACAGACAGGTCACGCTTGACTGCTTAGCTCAGCGAACTTGCCCCGTGGTCTGGTGGGCCCGAGACATTGCTGACACAATGATAGCTACCGTCTGCTGGTCTCGGGGCGCGCTCGGGAGGTGAGTAGACAGGTATGGCGGCTTTCTGCAGAGACTTTTCATCCCCGTTGTGTGCAGCAGTTGTGTAACTCCCTACCTGTATTCCCGTGCTTACGCTTACCTTTATGAGAGAGGAACGTTGTGGGAGCTACTGTAACGTCTTGTATGTCGTAGGTGTGACGGCTCTTTTTATAGCCTGGGGTGTACCTATTCGTATTGAAAAGCTGAGATTATGTTGATCGCGAAAAAAGGGACATTTTGAAGAAACTAACAGCTTAATGGCGTTAGTGGGGGTCTGGGTACGAGGCACTGCGTCGTTTCGCATAAAGCAGCTGTCCAGTATGCACCCTTAGCATTTTTACAGACATCCTGGACGATTTAAAAAAATTTTTTTTGCGCAGACAGGATTGTTACGATTAACGATTGCCTGTGAGCGAGTGATTATCCTAGTTCTCATTTCAGACAAAACAAGAATAAGGCGGCTTAGGGACAGGTAGCACCAATTTTCTTTTGAAAATAGGACGGGTTTCTGTCTTAAATCCAGCGAGACGCAGGATTGAGATTTGTAAATAGTTATTGGCCAGGGTTGACATGTTGTCTGGTACGTTACGCCAACACCCGCATTGTATGCATTTGTTCCATCATCTGTAGGTCGATCACAATGAGGATGATGAGGATGATAACGATCACGAGCGCAGAATAAGAGTAACTGTTTACAGATTTAGAAAGAGTTTTATTAAAAGTTAATGAATGATAATGGATATTAAGAGTTTGCGATATATATATATAGAGAGAGAGAGAGACCTTTATGAATTTCCGCTCGTTACCAAGTTGTGCGACTTATTATCGGAACGCTCGTGTGGGCACATGGGAAGGAGGGGTGAGAACTGACAGATGTTAACGCTGGGACGAGAAAATCTTTAGAAAATGTATCTCAAGTATGGTCGAGGTTTGATTTGGAGGAGGGGGGCGTGCGAGAAACCAGTGGGGTGGGGGAGGGGAATGTGAGCTGACTGCAGACTGCGGCAACATCAGTTGTGACACGGCGTGCCGTCGTGATCGTTGTTACGTCCTACACCACCACCCACCCATCCACCTACCCCATCTCTACTTTCATCCGCTCCGGCCGTAAAAGCTCTGTCTGTCGACCATGGTGGCTTACTGACGCCATAACTTACATGCTGCCATCACCCTGCTCTCTTCTGCGAGCTGGGCAGACGGTCATTACGAGTGTGACTGGCCCGAGTGGCTTTGGTCGGTTCTTTTTTTTTCATATTGAGAATGAAGATGGATGAGTGCTTTAGCAAAGATGAGAGGGCCTGAATGAAGGGGAAAAATTCTGTCTCGTAACCCGAGAGTAGCGGAAGGGGTGTCTGCTTGGCCAGACTGATGGCGGGAGTAGTGTTCAGCTACCATAGAGGCGCGCGCGCATTATACATGGCGGGTTAGTGCCTTCACTTTTTTCTTTCTCTTTTTTCTCTCTCCCCCCCCCCCCCCCC
>SMGT01003974.1:428554-440526 GCA_004794575.1 Lanistes nyassanus
GGGGGGGGGGAGAGAGAGAGAGAGACGGGTATTGATAGTGACAAGTATAGGGTGGATATAGCTAGTGCTTTTGTCGTATATCGTTTTTGGGATTTGTGTGTTGAAAAGATTGGTCAGGACGAAATAAGTACAACATTAAAAGAGAAAGTGATATTAAAAAGTTATTCTAAAATGTTTGTGCTCGCACGAGCTGTACACTGGTGATAGCTACACTCTTCAGTTATAGAAATTCATTTGTGCGTGTTATTGCTAACATTACAAAAGTTGTGACTGGCAGAGAAGTACTTGTTCTCCTTAAGTTAGATTGATTTATTATCGAGGTATTGTTTGATAAAAGTCAGAGGAAAACATTTTACACTCGTACTAAAACTTCCGAATAACATAAGCCTAACACGGAACATTCTAACGTGATGAACCCATGCACAGAAAACTTACATATTAAATAATATCAGATGTCATTGGTCAGGTCTCATTGTTACTGCTATCTTATTTATCATCTAAAGCTTTTCTGTAAAGCCTACCAGCCAGCCGCAAAATATGCTGGTTCCTTTAATTAGTATTATTTAGCGTTCTCTTAAAAGCCTGTTTCAGGGAGGTGGTGGGGAGGTAAAGGAGGTGTTTGAAGAATCTTTCAGGTTTTGGCCCACATCTGAATGCAAGAGACCCATAGGTGTGTCCGCCTGGCATTATGCGCGATCATAAATTTCTTCTAAAGACAGTTCACTCATGGTACAGTAGCGTCAGTCTTGACACAGCTTATTACTACGAATGAATATACATGTTATGGGATATTGCCCAGGAAGTGCAGCGTTGTGTTGCCAGAGAGTAGATCAGTGACTCAGCCTGGAACAGTGGAGATCTGTTCACGTGGAATATTCATTGGGATTTTGTTCGAGATGTATGGTTGGCCGTTCCTAGACACTGCGCCTGAACTTTTGTACTTTTCTAGACTAATGTGGTCTCTAACCCCTTTGTTATTTTTCTGTCGAATGCTTTGTAGATAGGACCAGGTCGTTATTCGTTTCTTTTTGAAGATACCAGGAGGTCTGTCTGTCGTTCTGTCCTTGGGATAGGACGTCATTCTCCTTGCCTCTTGTCACGTGTTCGTATGCCTGATTCTAGGTTAAAATTGTGATTTACTTCACTCATCCGCCCGCGCACATGAGAGAGAGGAGTGGAAGGGGTGTCTGGAAGAGGAGAGCGGATGGAGCCGAGTGTGTGGGTGGTAGGTCCTTTTTTCTCCTCTCACCATTGTACAGCAATGTACATCCGCAACACAAACGGCAACTGTTTCTCGCAATCTTTGGGTGGGAAATCCCTGACTGGTGTAACGTCCGTCCCGATTGGTCAGTCGCGTGCGTTGCGTCAAGGGGAAGACGGAAGACAGTTGCGGACTTTGAGCAGACTCAAGGACATGTTGTCGGAGCCTGCTGGAGGTGTGCGGGCGATGGTGCACTGTGGTTGTCTGAATCTGGTTGCACGGAACCTCAGGTGAGACAAGTGAGAACCGCGACGATAAATCCGGGGTAGCTGACTGGCCAGTTGTCGCACCTTTTTCGTGGTCCGACCTTGTTCTTCCCATGAAACTCACAGCCACGTTTATGCTATGGAAAAAGAATTAGAACGCTCGTGTTAACCAGTCCTGTTATATATCCGTGTATTAGATGAAAATTTGTCCGGAAGAGGTGAGAATTATTCTGTAATAGGGTTAGGTAACATTATTTCCTACCTGCATACGAATTAAGTGACTGGGTGCCGCTATTCGAAAGTGTACATCAAGAAGTTAAACGTAAGGACGCCCGCGTGCAGGGCTCGGAGTATCACGTGGAACGATTCTACTTATGCTAGTGCTTGAAAAAAAATTTTTTTTTCCTGCCTTCCTTCCTGGTTTCTCGTACTTGCAGAAACGGTTGTATGAGGACATTTCCAGCGTAAAAATGTGCGTGTGATTGTGTAGAGAGGTCTGTTATTCAGAACAACGTACGTTCAGTTAACGCCACACTTAGCAGATTATGATAATGAGGAAAGTTCGTGCAGTGACAGCAGTATTTACAGAAGTATTCTGCGCACGGTGTGCATCGAACCTTTTTGTTAATTTAGTGTTTGCGATCGCTGTTCGACAGCTATGTCAGCAATGGCGCTAAATTTCTTTGTCGCGCTTGTTTAATTCTTGCCAGGAACTGGGCGTGCGTAGGTAGCTAAAAAAAAAAAAAAAAAATTAGGGGCTGGTTTGTTTTTCAAGACGATGTAGCACGGTTTAGGCTTCCCATGCCTTAAAAATCTTAGGGTCTCTGGGTCTCCGTGGGTTGAATTCTGGTTGTCCCATGACCAGAAATGACGGCTTCTGTGTATTTTTTTCGTTTTAAAAATATCTGTGGGGCGTTTCGGATTTCTGTGCTGTAGACGTACTACGGTGGGTTGCAGGAAGGCCTGACTGTGCTGAGAGCATGTCAAAAAATTCATTAAAATATTTCTCGCTTAGATACCTGTTACATAGATTAACGTTTTGTATTTAGAAGACTATAAAAATATCGTTTTAATTTTCAGAAGTTTTGAAGGCAAGAAGACTCGATTACACACTGCAAACTTTTCTTTTTCTTCAAGTTTTATGTGCACAATAAGATTTTAAAAATGTGAACTGTTTTTATTATATTGTTACATCGGGAGTTAATTATGGTGTTATCTAAACTTGTGATTGTTAAAATTAGGTGTTATTGTTGAAATTAGTTGTACATGCTGTCGTAATTGTTAAAGTAACTTTGAATAGGAGGTATTTAAAGTTTTGTGAATATTTAAAAAGTTTTTTCTGATTTGCTGACAGTGGACTGAATTTTTTTTTTGGCTGATTGCAGTTTTTGTCCAATAAACTCCTGACACAAACTTGGACACAGCGCGTTTTCCATGTCTGTGGTGGTTTTATCGACGTTGTGCATGTAGACACTTCTTCATTGTACGTTTGTGTAAAGCTGTTGTGGTAGCTTTTGCACACTTCCTCCTGCATTGGCAGGTCAAAAGGTCATCTGAGAACGGGTCGTGGAAAATACTCGGGTTCCGTTTGAGACAAGTTTTTTTGGTTGTTAAATTCACGCCTCGTTCTCCTGTTGGTCTTCGTACATCAGGTGCTTGGAATGTCAGGCAGAATGATTTTTTTAATCAGAAAAAACACCAGAACATGGAAGGACAACTTTTCATCCGCCTTTCTGTAAGTTTTTAGAGATTGGCACCGCTCAGTTTTGTTGTGACGAGATGTTAAGAAGTTTGGTGGTGGCGCCATCATCGTCCTGAGACAACGACAGACAACTCTTCTTTCTCCCTCCTACACTACGGCGTCCCGGCTGACTGGCTGTTAAGGAAAAGAGTGCCCTCCCCTTAACCCTGAGACCATAAACTGTACGCTACCATGCGTCCAGTCTGTGGCCTTGGGAAACAAGGTGAGTGTGCACAGACCGACTCTCCGCCCACCCGTTTGGCAGTTCAGCCAATGGCAACCCTCTGTCCACCTGCTGCCGACCAATAGGAGGGCCTGTGACCATGTGCCCCTGTCAGTTGCTTCAGGTTCGCCGCAAGGTCAGCCACAGTGGCGCTGAATGTGAAGTGAGAAGGGAGATAATTGGTGCGTGTCTGGCCCTTGAGCAGCCATTCAGACGTTTTGGATTTTCGGATGTCGTTAAATCGGGTAGAAATACGGCTTGCTTGTCTCGGGTCCTTTTAATCCGGTAGCCAGCCGTAAATACTTGTACTAAGGGGAAATATTTCTGTTTCGGATCACGCAGCTGCTTCGTTCTTTGCATTGTGTCGGAATGAAAGTTTGTATTTACGGAGGTTTTCTACTTAAGTCCCAACCACATTCGTTTTCTGTTAAGATAGCACTATACATTTTGTGGCAAAGAACATAACTGTGGTATTCAATATTCCACACATTTTCAAAAGTTCTTTTAATCGGGCAACAGCACAGTGTTTTGTACACTAAAACTTTCCATCTGAACAATATTATATTAACTGTAACAGTAAAAATGGTTGCTCAGCAGCAAATGTTCATGTTCATAATTGTACTCTGCCTCCCCTGAAGTTCTTGGCGTTAATTTAGACTGCACATCTAACTAGTTGTAAAAGATTCTAGCTAATAGAGAGGATTCTTTCCTCCACCCCACCCTACTGGTATCCGGGAGCACTGCCTAGTACAATGTGGAAGCTTAAAAAAGTATAGTTCCCGGATGGATGAAGTTGTAACGACAATTAAATAGTGCAACCATTCACATGTCCACCAATCCACGTTCTTTCGTTTTTTTAAAATATTTCCTACTTAGAAACAGAGTTTCCCTTTTTTAAAACCATGCCGCCGGATCAAAGTCAGTAGGGGCTAGACCGTTAGTGTATAATTAGTATGGACATAAAATCTTCGGATTTATGTCTCCCGGACAATTTGTTCCTTGAGCCATATTTTCGCAACCGCTGCCCATGTGCAGACCTACACAGATCCCAATAGTTTTTAACATTCCTTTCATTCGGCATCTGGTCTATATTTGTATTGTAAGGCAACATTTGCAAACCTGCCATTATATGCAGTATTTCTCCGAACGGGGCGTGCTGCGCGATCAAGGCAAGTCACCTGTTAGTATCCATGAGATTTGTTACAGGAACAAAAAGCATGTCAGTAAACAGGACATTTGTATATGCCAAGACACTGGCATAGCTGTAATGTATAAACAAAAACACAAGGTGCATTTGTAACTGTGGCAGAATGGCAATAGGCGTGGTTTTTGTCGCCGAATGGAAACTGCAGAAGTAGCCCGTCTTGAAGACAGGCAGGCTGCACACGTCTGTAATCTGCACGAGCGGTGGCGTAAATTTTGTCGTCGGATTTGGGTTCGATTTTTCTGGTGACAGAATCAGTCTGATTCTTGTTTTCTTTCTGGCAATGATCTGGATTCCGAGTTCTGGTTTGGAGTTTGTCTGAATCTCTGAGATTCTGCAAGAGTTCTCGGTTCTAGACTGCCGGAACAGGAAAGGACTTTCGGCGGGAGGAATTGCAAGGCCGCGTTTCGTCGTTGCCAGTTGTTTTGTTTGTATGTCTTCAAGTAGATGGTACTTCAGCCTGTGACCTCTGAACTATTAAGGGCGTGAAGATTTGTTCAGCGCGTGGGCGTCAGTACCCTCGTGCGCGCGTGCACGGCTGTCTTTGAAGACAGATTTTCGGTGGTTGCACCGCGGGCTGGAATAAAGGTGTCATTGGTGTGTCGGCCCTGGTTTGCCTAGTCACGCGGCTATCGGAGTCACTTGTAGCGTGACCAGGTGGGATGGACAGTCGCATATGTCACAACAAGGTTTGATCTTCAGGGGCCTGCACTATCGGCCGATGAATGAATTATTACAGTCACCGCTTTGATTCCCTTTCTTCCTGCTGCTCTTCCTTATCGCCGTCATCCATTCTCTCATCGCCGTCACATTGTGCAGCTCTGTAGCTGTTGTATCTCGTTTCGCTGTGTTAGCACATTATGCAACTATAACTGTAGTCACGTGTCTATTGGTGATTGTATTATTTGTGTGACCTGTAGTAAAAAAACGACAATGCACATCTGTGTACAAATGTGTTGATTTTTTTTAATGAGTGACGACTATGCATTTATACAAAGAGATCAATAAACTGCACTGTCGTATAGAATCTTTTAAACACCTTGAACATTTATGTTTGTGTATATGTGTTTTGGTATGTGTGCGCCTGTGCGTGCATGCTAGTGAGAGATTATGCGCTAGTCCTGTATATTAAACGCCACTAAAATCATCCGCCAGAACAAAGAGTTCCACGTACCAAGCAAGGAACGGCACACGTTTAGTACCTGTAAAAAGTAGCGCAGGTTTGGTACTTGTAATCTATGCATCAAATCTTGGTTCATGTACACTAAACGCAGCTTGGTACCTGTAAACAGAGCTCCTTGGTACCCGAAATGACCATAATACTTTTGTTCTTGCAGTTTAAACCATTGATAGGTGCACTACTGTACACCTGTGTGACAAGACCAACAATGAGCTTGAGGAAAGGTAAAATCATACGAGGTCGAAGTCACAGTTACATTTCACCTTTGGCTCACTAAGACTGACGGCTCATTGTTTTTAATTCCTTCAGTAGCCCCACCCCACTCACCCCCCCAAAAAAAAAATCCATTACGACCAGACCAGTAGGATATACCGGATCTTTTATTGAAACATCACCCAGATGGTGCCAGTATTACAGCATACTTCTGAAATCTGCAATTCAAACAGCACACAAAAACCGCTTAATAGGCGAGACCCGATTGCTCAAATGGTTGCAGAATCCGATCACACCTGTCCCTTTTGTCACCCTCCGACGCAAACTGGGTTGGTTATTTTTTAAGGAACAGTGTTCCCACCTGGCGATGATTTCGCACGGGGGGGGGGGGGAATGGGGGTCCTACTACTAAGCTATTCACTGGGGAAAAAAACAACCAGACTGACAGCTACAGTAGGATAGAAAATACAGAGAGAAAGCTTAATGTTCGGGGGATGGTCATGGAGTCTGCACGATGTTTAGGATTTAATCCTTGAGCACTGCTGGATTCGAACCCGCAACCGTCGACACATGTTTCCGACTCTCTGACCAACGCCCCTGACACGGGGTGTACACAAAAGCTACTATCCAGAAATTCTGCTGTAAGAAGCGTTGGCAGAACAGCCAGGGAAAATGCACGCGCTACGCAACTGAGTTGAAAATGGTATTCGCGTCTTTTTGTAATCGTGTTCCGAGAATGGAACCATTTATAACATTCGGAAAGTTTAATAAATTTTAAATACTGCGCGGAAAATAAGTTTACGCAATGTTAATAGGCACATTTCGCACAGTGAACACTGCTACGAAATACCTCTTGACTACTGACGGGACCTATATATAGCTGCATAAATGTCTGCGAACCAGCATTAATGGGAAAAAAGTGTATTACTCTTCCATTATTGTTTTGCACAAAAATCGCTCGAGATAAATTACAGAATAAATTCCACAAAATCTTCAACCAGGAAGAAAGCAAACTTCTGCTCATATGACTCTTTATGGGAAAGATTTCATAGTTTGATACAAAGTGAGCCAAACTCCAAGAAACAATGACACGAAAAACAGAGTGGGGGGGGGGGGACAAACATTAAATGTCAGGTAATTGAATCTCCCTCTTTTTGGATGTTTCCTCGGAATTTAGGTGGCAGCCCCTTTTTATGTTTAGATTCCTCTGAAAGCAATTCTGCACAAAAAAAGGGGAGACAAATATGTCAACTTAGCGTCACTGCTGGTTTGGCTACCCATTTTTCCAGCAAGTTCTGCAGCACAGGGTCACCACAATTAAACAAGATAAATGTTACGAAGGAGGAAGACACCGTTTATAACTGTAGAAATAATTGTGAAGGCGCACATAAAATTGTATTTAGTGAAGCACTAAACACAATTTTATGCACACCTTCACGATGGCCATTTCGCATACTTGTTTATCCGTTTGTTATTGGTTGTTTATTTGTTGTTTATTGTTAACGCTTTTTTTGCTTCCGCTTCCGGAGGCGGGAGGTCGGTAGTTCGCATCCTGGCCGAGTCATACATAAAGACTAAAAAAATTGGCAATCTAATAGTTTCCCTGATACAGTACGTCGACAACGAGTGCAACACCAAGGTACGTGCCAACCGTTGCAAATTAAAAGGAATAAATTAATTTAACACGATAGTACATTTACGTTGTTAGCGATCTTGACACTGATGCTAAAAGCAGACGGCAGAGGGGCCGTTTTCTTAAATCAGAAGAGCTTGCTGGAAGACAATACCTTGTGTCCAGTGTAGCATCCTGCACCTTTACTGTCAGCAATGCACGCGGGAACACACACACACACACACTTCAACGTATCCCTCTCTCTGACCTAGTTGACCTGACCCTTTAGAGCACGAGGCGGTTTGAACGTTCGGAGGAAGACCAAACGTTTAACTCCAGGAGGGTGGGGTGGGGGGTATTATGTGCATATCAGGACGGTGTTGCTTAGACAAAGTTTACATGCTGTCACATGTGGGACTGCTGTCGCAACACAGACTTCAGTCCCACCCAGTCACATACTGACACCGGGCCAACCAGTCCTAGTACTGTTCCCTATTGCTCCAGGAGTCTGGCAGGGCAGCTACTAGATTGCCAATTTTTAAGTCTTAGGTATGACTCGGCCGGCATGCGAACCACCAGCCTCGGCAGCGGACGCCTTAACCACTAGACCACCGAGGCGGTCGTTTAACTCCAGGAAATAATCCCTGACAGCTCCTGGATTCGAACCAGCACATGAAGAAACTAGTCCGCAGCCCTACCTGCAGACCTGTCCACTAAGTTTAGAAGGGGGAGGGGGTCCTATTGCTATGCACCGAAAGAACCACCAGACTGATAGCTACAGTAAGATGGCCAGTGCGGACAGGCAGTGTAATTGCGGGGGAGATGGCAGAATGGAAACTGCATAACGTTCAGCTGCTGGATATAATCACACCTAAATTCGACACGCTTCCAGACGCTTGTCCTCAACTCTACTCGCAGTTATCCAGCGCCTTGCTGCCCTGTGCAGTCCTCCGACCCTTTCATATCCCAGCATCCAGTTTCTCGAATCATTTGAATCACTCACCCACCCACCCAGAGAGAGAGAGAGAGGAGAGCACTTTCAGTCTGTGAGGTCCATTAAGACGAGACGCTTGTTCACACCTGTTTATAAACGGCAGCACACCTGATACAAGACAAGCTTAAGAACGACGATCAAAAACGCACGGCTAGACGTCAAAATGTCAATAATCGGACCGTGAAATACTGTAATATGCGCACTGACAGAGAGAAAGAGGAAAGAGCTAGAGAGGCGTTCACACCACCACCACCAGACGAAGTGTGCACCTGCAGACTTAAGGACTTCACTTGACAAAACCAACCTCTCACCTACCAACCTCAAGGATAAGGCCAAATGTGGAGGGTAGGGTGGGGGTGGACACTTCCAACAACGTTTTCATCCCTTTCGCCCCACAATCCCCCACCCCGATATCGCCTCTTGTCGGTTTGACACGTAAAGTTAGTGTGGCTTTTGATGGAGACCCGCTGACCTCCGACCCTAAGCCTGGCAAGTTACTCCCCCCCCCCCACCCTTCCCGGCATGACACCGCGGTTGAGAGAGAGGGAGGGAACTGGAGGCATGTGTCAAGTGCAAAGGTGAGCCTTTGTCTTTCTGAAATCAGATGGCAAGGCTACAGGTTACATCTCTTGAATCAAGTGCATTACAAGTCTTATTCAACATGCGACGGGCTGAATTTCGTAGATCCCCTGCCACAAAACAGCTATCCTGTAAGAAAGAACAACTGAGCCGATGACAGAAATAGGCTGCTAACAATTTCAAGAGACCTGGTCCTCTGTTGCTTAAGCCCACGTCAGCAGCAAAGCCTTCCTCGGAGCGGAGACCTAACTCTACATACTCCCGTCAAACTGTTAACTGGCACGCAAATTACGTTTTTAAAAAAAATAAAAAAAACAAGGACATTCTGAGTCCAGTTAGTTTCATAAAATGTTGAAAAAGAACTGAAAGCATTAACAGTAAATAATCCCCTATTTCTACTACCTGACCTCTGAACCCCGTTATCTATGAACCCTGGCCCTGCCAACATCACCATCCATCTTCTGTATAAATATATCTGTGTGCACCGCCCATAGTTACCATAGTTACAACACCAAATTAAGCGTCATAATTGCTTACGGTTTTCAGCAAATTAATATATTTTGAATACAATATTAAAATAATACAATAATACAGCCCCACTTGTACTCCTTAAAGCATCTCAAAGCAACTACTGTAGTATGCTTACTTTTATTTTTCTTTAACGGCTGCAGAAAGTTTGTAATTGAGAACAGAAATTGGTCAAAACATGTTGGTCTCTTTACTAAGACCAAGAAGTTGCCGAAATTAAGACTGTACTAAGGTTTGTTGTAAAATTGAACAATCATTTGAATCTGTACTGAAGACAAAAGTCGTCTCTCAGAATAAGGAGAGGGCTTTTAACAGATCGTATTTTCTCCCCATACTTAAAGGTGGACAATACGATACATAGAGCGAGCGGGCTGCGAAAGAGTACCAAATAAAGCTCTGCGCATGCGTATGCCAGTTGCTAACCACAACAGATAATTATAGGTCAAGCCATGACCTCTACACGGAGTGAGTTCTTATAGTTACAGTGAAGGGGCCACTCCGTGGTGAATCACAGCAGAGTTGGTAAAGAAAGTGGGGTTCAGGGTTATATCGCAGGTTAGAAACCCACATCAGCTAACGATTGTTTTTGGAGGGGAGGGGGTTAGGGGTGGAGATTGGGCGGGCTTCTGTTTTCATGTATAAGTTCAAGCCCGTGTCATTTCTCTAAACGGGAGGACAGGTGGCCTGCGCATGCGTGTCCCGGTTGGGGCAAAACTCAATTGGAAAAAAGAATTTTGGGGCCGGTCCTAAGGACAATTATAACTGGAAGGGTAGATACGTTCGCTGTGGGCACACGGACCCATAATTTAGCCAACGGGATGCGGGGTGCGAGAACGGGGGAAGCATTCTTTGAGTGCACTAAGTTGTTATCAGTTATTTGCAGCCAAAGAGCGTAAAAAGGAAGGCGTGAGGAGTGATGGAGCTTTTCTAAACCCTTGTTCACAGGGAGATATAACGGCGAGAAAAGAAAAAAACAGGAAGAAAAAAGGGATGAATGAAGACTCTATCGATACAGATAGATACCGGTGAGTGGGTGGGTTGGTGAGTAGGTGAGCGAGCGAGCGACAGCAACAGACAACTACGATTTCAGTTTTCTAGTCCAGATTCCCACACCACAAAGGTACCAACATACTCCACCAGCACAAATCAGAACAGCTACAACATTTTCCCACATTTCTTTAGCAAAGAAGAATGCGTTCGACCTCAACCTTTTGCTCCAGAAGGCGCCATGTTCAGGGCCAGACAGACGGAAAAATGTGTCTGATGCGAAGTTGTTAACTCTTGTGATCCCCAATGGCCAGTGCCGAGTCTTACGGAAAACGCGCTACCGGGAGCGTGCTTTACGACTTCAGCTGCTACAGACAAAGTGGGGAAACGCGCATGGATAAAATACAAAAAACGGCCAGCGTCTTCAGTTGTTCTGCTCTTTTTCTTTGTGGAGAGAAACCAGCTTATCAGTTTCCTGCTGATATATATATATACTGGCCAGACGATTTTCAGATAATGTTCGACTACAACCTACATTACGGAAAACGGTATCTGCGAGCCGTTGCGTCACGTGATTTTCCGGCAACACTTCCCCTGCGAGGAGGTTATCGGAGAGAACTGTAAAAGGGGAAGTAAAAAGTGAAAAAGCGAGGAAATGTTCCCGCAAAGTGTTGAGCCCAACTACAGGCTGGGGTCTAATCTTGACAAATGACCTCGCAATCTGGGCGAACCCAACAGGATACAGTCCAGTTTCCATGGACGCAGCGCTGATACCCAGATCGAGGCTGATACCTTAAAAGTAACTTGGGACAACTCTGCCTTCAGCATCTTTCCCCCTCCCTCTCTCCTACCATTATTCAGTCAAACCACTTCTGGTTGCACCTCTCTCCCCCACTCCTACCCCTCACGAACTACCTCAAGCTTTTCCTACGCTGGTTCCCAAACGTTCTTGTTTAACGATCCCATTGTCTGACGTTCGCTAGACGCACTGATGCATTCTGGTGTCGAACATAGCGGGCGGCTGTCGTGCGACGCGAGTTATCGTTCGTCCGATGGGGCTGCAGAAGACATAACGTCTCCAGTTCACAGGCAGCTGCAGCTTTGATGTTGTCACGGACCTGTTGATATAATCGTATTTCTACATAAAGCCAGAATTTAAGAGCAGCGGGGACTCCCCTAGCTCTTGACCTGCAGCACGTTCCCATCTTATTCTAAGGTTATTGTCTGTATCGGTCTCGTTGGGG
>SMGT01003974.1:446980-467801 GCA_004794575.1 Lanistes nyassanus
CTCTTACCTTAAACTTATCTTAGAGTCGGGGACTTGCGTTGATGTAAGATAAGTGTTTTTATCCTGCCGGAGACAGGAGATGTCATAGCTAGTGATTGGGCAAGTGTGCCAGTAGACGGGACTGAGTGTAGCGTGGCTGAAGCAGTGGCGTAGCTTATTTTGTGGGTCGCTGAATAGCTGTTGGTACGGTAGTGACCAGAGTTGGTGCTCTGTAACGGTCGCTTCTCGTTATCTGTCTACTGCGGTAAAATAGTGACCAGAGTTGGTGCTCTGTTGTCAGTCACGTGTCGCATTGGTGTACTGCAGTAAAGCTGTTGGTACAGTAGTGACCAGAGTTGGTGCTCTGTAACGGTCGCTTCTCGTATCTGTGTTCTGCGGAAAAGTAGTGTTTCAATAGTGACAAGAGTAGGAGCTCTTTGGTGGTCACTTATTGATTCAGTTTGATAGCTTTGTTATTGTGTATCGCAGAAGTTGTTGTTGGAGTGGTGACAAGAGTAGGAGCTCTATTGTCGGTCACTTATTGTACGTGTGTATTGAGCGGGATCATAGGCCGGTTTGGCAGTTTGGTTTCCCTCTTGCATTGATTTGATTATTTCCTTTGTCTGTTGCACGTGGTATGACGTCATCAGGCAGCGTGTTACCCTAGACACGAGCACGGTGATTCTTTGTAAATACTTTGTAGATATTTGATGTTGTCGAGCAATTGCAGTTAGTGTTTGAAATATATGTTGAATAACAGTTCGCTGCAGTTGAGTGTTTTACGAGGGTGGGGGCTCTTGAGCTAGTAGTGTTTTGCCTGTGAGAGACTGAGCGAGCGTGTCGAAGTATGAGAATCTTTTCCCTCGGAAGATTGCTCTAGTTGTTCACATTATTTCACAGCATCGTCACCCTTTGGTTTAGAAACCACTGACCTAAAGCAGTAAAGGTTTTGGTGACGATTGCTAAATTAAATCTACATTTTACGAGATCACCATAAAAGTTGTCCAGTAATTCTGGATAAGTCGAGTCCAATAAGATAAGGTACCCGCCCGCCATGACAATGTGGACTTGCCCAAGAATCTTTTGGACACTTCCTATTAAAATGCCCAATGTACACGGATATCAGACAAACTACTTTACTGACCATAAAACTCCCAGTGATCTCTTAACACTGGATCTCTTACTGTTCGTAAATACAGACTTTAATCTTACCGTAAATATGTTTGTTTTATTAATTATTCCACTTTGAAGAAAGATCTGATGAAACGTACTCATAAAGACATAATTTTTCCATTCGTAAATTGCCTCTACCCTTTTTGTCCGTTCCTGACATTCTAATTTAATGCATCATTCGCGATTAGGTTGTTTTCCTGTATCGCTTCATGGTTATCTTCTAAACTACTGACTTCATGTATTTATTTTCTTATGAATTTCACGGGTGACCATTTTTTTAAGTGTGAACTTTTTGTGGCACCTGTAAATATGTTGGCATATGATGGGAACTAAACACGAAAAAAAAAAGACTCAATACAATGAAAGTTACTTAATATTTATACTCGAATTTCGGGTGAGATGTTGAATTCATAAAGCGATTGCTTAAAAGTGAGATTGTAGCTCGCTAAAAAGCGCCCAGCAGGCTCGCGTCGTTAATCAAAGCGACCGTCGTTGCATATTAAGGCATTGCCTCGCTGCGATCGTCCGTAGTTAAACAAGTTCGTCGTTAAATAGATCGGTCGTTAATTAAGGTGTCACTGTAATATCTAACTGCTGTGGAACCAACCAAAGATGTTTTTTAACTGCAAACATTTACGTGCGTGTCACGAGTTGGGGTCTGGTGGGTCAAAGAGATTCCACCACTGTTTCCTGGTGTGACCCGTCCACAGCCCTATTGCCTGATCACACTTCTAGTCACGTGCTGGCCCTAGGGCGATGGGGCGAGGTGTTCCTGACGCTGGGGGCCGTGGCTAGGAACGGGACCTTAGCCCTAGAGCAGGTCTCAGGCAGGCCAGGTGTGGGTTTGTTAAGCAGGGGGAGATTACCCATCAGAAGGAAGCTGTTAACACATTGCCGACTATTGGGGCTTTGTTGAAGCTAGGAGGTATGAACAGCCGGTGTGGGGTGGGGGAGTAGCTAGGGCCACGAGGTAACCACATTGGGGGAGGGGCGTGACGTATTCTTGTAGTCAACAGGGGTGTGGCTTCTGCTGTCTCTGTCCTGATTGATTGGTGTATGTAACTATCCCGATGACCACGTGTATGTTAATGCAAGAGTGTACGAGTGAAAGGTTAGAATAAAAAGACTGGTGGTTTAGAATGTCAAGTTATCTCTTGCCAAATCTGCCTGTTCATACACGTACATAAAATAGGGTGAATATGCCTTATGACTGAAAGTCCAGATACGAACGCTTATGCAAGCCAGGTCAGGGTTGCTCTCGACGCCCCCCCCCCACCCCCCGCCTCCACCCCGTTTCAAGAACAGTATTTTACAGAATGAGGTGAAAGTTCCAACGTTAAGTCGAAGGGGGCGTGAACTGAAATGCTACTCACCCTTTTCTGCGACTCGGAAGATGGGACGACCAAATCATTTGGAAGACAAAGGGAAGAATTCAGATAACTTGGGAAAACGGCTGCAGACAGTGCGCTTCTGCAACAGAAATTATGCATTGACGAAATGTAATAACTTAAAAACTGTGATCAAGGTTCCGCTGCTTTTTCTCCCTATCATGTTCAGCTCCAAGAAGAAAATGTTTGGGGAAAAAATGCGAGAAAATGTTTGATAGCATTTATGGGAATGCTGTGGCGGCATTAAAAAACGAAAAGAATCTGAACCCCCACATGCACAAAGAAACAAAAAAGGAAGAAAAATAACAAAAAGCAAAATTTCATCGTAAGTGACTAAATGCAAAGTGTAGTTAGAAGACTAGGCATGAAAAGGCCTACAAAACTTTCAGAAGGTGGGGGATGGGGGGGGGAGTTGAGAACAACCTGGGTATATCTCGAAGCGAAACCACTCAACTTCCGGATAACGATTTTGACACACAATTTCACAATGGGCTCAGTGATGGCATACACGCACACTAGCACCCAGCGAATTACCATTATGCGCAACTCACACATGTAGTCAGTGAATTACAGTTACGACATGCGTATGACATAATTTCACAGTGGAGTACTATTATGCCAAGCATTGTCACTGGTTCGCATAACATCAGCGACTGCAAATGTTAACACTTTAGGAGGTAACACGGCAACTGCACGGTCGCTGAGGAAAAATCAACCATTTGACTTTTGTCACATCCAAAAAGAAAATCAAAAGGTACTCACAGGCGTTGGTCATGGCCGAATAGTCCCAAGCAGAAAGCAAACGGAAATTGGTTACTCAGCAACACACACGGTCCCTCTCCGTTGCCCTTCAAATCACTTTTTCCAGGTGCGCAGGAGGTACACGGGAATTTGAACTGAAGACAGTCTACAAACTCCAATGCATATTTGGCGGTGGGGGTGAGGGGGGGAGAGAGTGCTATCCTGGGCTGTAGAAGGAGCAAGCAGAACAAAACTCATCCCCCATCCCCACCTCAACGTCCCAGCTGTGATACGACACCTGGTGGCGACCTTGTGAGTGACTTGTACAGCTCGGACTGTCGCCAGGCGACTTGAAGATTGAAAACTGATGGGCACTCGAGTCATGTGAATGTGATATCATTGATATTTTATGCAGTAAGTAACTGCAGTGTTTGTCGTCTGCGTCAGTTGTTTTCTTGACGTCTGTCGTATAAGAGTGATCACGGGAGAAGAAATAAGAGATACAAAATATCCCCAGTGGACGACAATAACCTATATTTGAAGACCCTACTTTTCAATCGCTTTACCTTGATAAACACGCATGCGCGCACACACATGCACGCACACGCGCACACACTCGTGAAGACACTCGGGCGCGCACACACACACACACTCTGTATACGTTTCAGCCCTTTAACTGCTTTGTAGTCCTTTGTCTTTTATCTGGAGATTTCTCTCCCTGCTCCAAGCCCCGATCGAAGATGGTAGACAGTCGGATAGGATCACATTACATTACTTTTTGCCCTGTCCTTTCCTGTTTCTGTACTATCTTCGTTCGCACGTGCACGCACGCACGCACCCATGCACACACGCACGCACAAAGAGAAAGAAAGAGGACAGGGAGAGAAAGAAAGGAGGGGATATACAATCCTGCGAAGACCCTGTCACACTTGCCAGACAAACAGGCTAGCGTACAGCTACAGAGGGACTTGAGGGGAGGGGGGAAGGACGGTAGCTGTGGTGATGGGGATTACGAAGATGTGTGCAAGGAGATGGCAACGTGTCAAAAGATACGCCGTCAGAAAAACTCAATCTGCTGAAATTTGAAACCGGGGGATGTATTACAACGCCGCTAAGCCCACAGTCTGGAAGCACAAAAACACACCTGAACACAATAGTGCTATACTTGGGGTTTGCAGACTAATAGCCTTGCTTGTTTTTCGTTTTCTTCTTTGCGCGTTTAACAAACAGAATTCAAACAGCGTCTAGGGCTAGCGTCATAGTCTACGACTGGACGGAAACCAACAAAGAAGGCAGACTGAGCGATCCACCAAAAACAAAACAAAATAACCGTACATATCATTTACACTGCTAAATGTATCCCTCTGACATTTAAATCCACAAATGCCCGCGACAGTCGAGGATTTTTTGAGGTGGGACAGCGTCGTCGGAACTTGCGAAGTGTTTTTCTGAGGTTTGACAACCAAAACAAAAGCAAATCATGTTACAGACAAAAAGCCTAGAGTCTAGAACTCCCGCTAGTGCGACTCAATGGCAGAAAAAGCATCGGACCTGAAGAAAACGGGCGACAAAATAGGCAAAAGCTGTAACCACAGACACACAATACTTTCTTTCAAAAATTCACAGAGGTCTTTTTAACAAATCTTGAAAAAAACTTTTACAAAATCACTTTCTCTTTGTAAAATGGTTTGTTGCTATAAGCACTCTCTTCGTCTGTTAAAACTCTTCTTGCGCTGTCACTGAAGCGGAGAGGCCATGCTTCATGCAAGTTCGTGAAAAGGGCGCGCCAAAAATGTAGCAGGCGTATTTATTCAATCGTTAATAATCTCTCTCGTCTTACGCTGCACCGATGACAGCTGGTGACAATGATGACAATGATGTATGCGTGACGCATGTTTACTTATTATGTCATAAGTAAGGTGATGCGTGGGTCCTAACGCGCTGCTGCGGGCGAGAAATGTTCTCTTTGCGCTCGAATAGAACTCTTTTGACGCTCTTGCGACGCCAGGAAGAGAACTGGACAAGCGAAGAATATAATGGACCGCGGGAAGTACTTTGCCGCAGGATACTCGCCGCGCAGGAAGAACATTTCTCACCGGTAGGGAACTGCACGTTTGTTATTAGTGGTTGCAGTTTACGAACGGCACGTCTTCAGCAACATAACCACCTCAGGGTCATTAACCACTCCATCCAGTAATCACAGCTGAACACCCGAACAACTCAGCTCACACCCCACTCCCTCAAGTTTAAAAAAAAAACAAATATCAAGACCTGTTCCAGCATTCAGCCCCCCCGAGAGGCTGGAGTGGGAAATGTCTGGGGTAACTCCGCGTGTTGGGCGGAACTGCTCGTGTCTCCAACCACACCACCACTACGTCATCAGCCACATGGGCAGACCACCCAAACACATCGACAGTCCACTTCGTACCCCACCCTTCCATTCTTCGTTCAAATCTATACCGTTTTTCGGACTCTCGGGGGATGCTGGTCACATTTTAAATACCAGCTGCCAGTTATCTCCCTTTTGCTGACCGACGTACTGGTACACCTTCGGAAAAAAATCATAAGATCGATAGCAAGTCGGCAGAGTTTGAAAGTATGTTTACTGCTCCCCAGCGAATTGAAAACAACCTCCGGACCCCAGAAGCCATTACACGCTAGGAAATGTTGATGCGGAAGAGAAAGTTGGCAGACTGAACATGAAAAGCCTTTCAAAAGTAAGTCACTGGTTGACAGGTGGCAGCACCCTATGGTCGAGTCCGCCTGCAGCAAACCTAAAATGAACATCGGATCACGGATGAAAGGGTTGCAGATAGCCCAGCACTTTCCGCCCGTTATGCCGAGACCGTCTAGACGGCTTCAGACTTCCCGACATCGCGCAGTTGGTGCTGCAGGTACGCCTCACGCCCGCCTCACACGGTGCGACCGAGTCGAAGGGAACTGAGAAAACGGGTGGCCAAGCGAGCATGCCGAAATATTGCCTTTTAATGTCTAATCAAAAGAGTTTCTCTTGTTATTCTTCCTTCCAACGGTGGGATAGATTCGTGGGGGAAAACATTTCCACTGAAATGAACACTAGGTTTAATTTTTGATCGAAACGATACTGAGATGTTTTGTTGCTTAACGTCCCGCCGCATACCAAGTGCAGATCAGGGTTGGCTTGCACGAGCGTTCTTATTTTCTGTTCGTTCCTAAATGTGTATGTACGATCCACCACTCTTATGATTGGAAGTGGAGATAAGAACGCTCATGCAAGCCAGCCCAGGACGGCGTTGCTTGAGACAAGTTTACGTGGTGCCACAACCTAGGCTTCAGTCCCACCCAGTCACATTATACCAATCCTATTACTGTTCCCCATGGTGCCAGGGGTCTGGCAGGGCAGCTACTAGATTGCCAGTTTTTAAGTCTTAGGTATGACTCAGCCAGGGCACGAACTGCCAACCTCCCGCCTGGGCAGCGGAAGCTAGACCACTAGACCACCGAGGCGGTTTTAACATTCGGAGAATAGCCAAACGGAGTCTGAACAACTTGTAACTCCAGAAGAGCGAGCTGCTGCTTTCAGTCGGACTGTGTGAGGCAGCCTGACAGATTTTGGTTGATTCCAGAAAAGTTTTAAGCCAGATATTATTTTAATTCGTGCACGTATGTGTGTGCGTGTGGGCTTGGGGGGGGGGGAGGAGCGAGGAGATGGGAAAATATCACACTTTTAAAACTCAGGAAATTAAACGCTTACCGCTGCCTAATGACACCTCTCCTACAGATCTAATACACTGAACGTGAGTCAGGCTGGAATGTTCATGCAAAGGCAAATGAAACAAGTCCCAGGGGATCAGCCAAGCCTCCTGCACTTAATTATGTTATTTAATTTAATCCAGACTTGATCACCTCTGACAGGCCAACGCACATTTCCGGTGAAAACGCAAGACAAGACTGCGAGGCGTCAAAACGTAACGAAAGCTTTGCTGCAAATGGTTCGAGTAGTTCTTTTTTTTTTTTTCGACTTTTAATCGTGTCGTTTGAGTCTGGCTAAATGAGGTCAAACGAGGACTGAGAATCCAGAAAGTTTTATTGGCTATGATCACGCAGTTTCAGGTTCATACGGGTTTCAGTAGCAATGTATGGGGGGGGGGGGGAAGGGGCTTAACGATTTTGTTTCATTCCAGCACGGCGTTAAGCCAGATATCATGTTACATCTGGTGGGAGCAGGGATTGGGAAAGTAGATTTACATCCTCCATCTTCCATCTTTATACTACTTGCTTCCCGCTTCCAGTCCCTCATGACACCTAGGTACAGGTGCGGGTTGCCACGTAGCAGTAACGCGTTTGTCATCCATATACAGGGCTGTGGGTTTCGGTCCCGTGCCCCTGCACGTATTTTCTCTCCAAGTGACACGTGTTGACAGGGCTGGCGGTCGCGGCCCCTCGGTTCCCCATCCTCATCTCCCCCCCGCTTCCCCTGTCATCACTAAGCCTTCGTTGCTGGTTTGACGTTAAACGATAAATACCCTAATAACTTACAAAAAGTCGAGACTATCTGCCAGGCATCACAACGACCAAAGCGTTGCCGCAGATAGTCGGCACGATTTTTTTCTGTCGATTTTTTATGTGGCCAACCAGACAGCTTCCCCCCTCACTCGCCTGCCTGTCCGGACCACCATTATCTTGACGTCCCGAGGAGTTTGGCGGCACAATATCGAACTGTACTGAACCACTTGAGTTCCTGACCGCGCTGCTACGGTTAACTCAGTACACGGCTTAAGAGAAAGAGGTGGGGGCAGGGGGAAGAGGAGAGCCCAAATCATCCACTACTCGTTATGCTAATTTGACATTCTGAGAGCTCCGACAGTCACCAGAGAAAGATAGCCTGCAGATGAAAGACCGTTTTGTATTGGATCTCTGCGACGTGCGCTCAGAAGCACTGTATGCATGGTTCCACTAATTAGCGGCCAACAACGCACTGTGTTCCCTGACTTAGCGGTTAATCTTTCGGTGGGGATGAATGATGGAAGGGAGCCACTACAGACCGTGCCAGACTAGGCATCAAATAGCACCGTCGCTCTTTGAAGTTCCGAGCCAGTTGTGTGCGTGTGAACGCCGCAGAAGGGCTGTTCGCATTCGGCCGGCTGCAATGCAAGCTCGAACAGAGGGCGCGCAGGGTATTGAGACACGAACCGTCCATCTCACTGACAGGCTGTACCCTGAGCAGGGCCAGCGTCGGGGTTGAATATGGTCGGCGAGTACTGTTCACCCTTCCCTTGCACTTCATCATCTAATGAGTAAATGTCCCGGTCTCAGACGGGGTGATGATAGGGCTGGCTAGCGCTCGCGTCTCTGAAATGTCGAGGGGGTGGTGGGGGTTGTAGACAAGAGGAGGGTCAGGGGAAGAAAGGTGATGCAGTCACATTTTCCACAGTCCGGTAGCAGGTCTGTGACATGGTCACCTCGATTCACTCGAAGAACTTGCATCTACAAAGCTCGCCTCAGCCCATTCACACCCTGACGCACCTGGTGTAGTGAACGATCACGTTTGACGTACACCATCTGATGTAGACGTTGGGAAAGCGGATGGCCGAATGGTTAGAATGCAGGCCTCCAAACCAGAAGATCCAGCCACAGGCTGGTTCAGAAACTGCGCCACACTGCGCTTGCTCAGGTGCAATTGGTACCTGACAAGGTAAGGCAGTGCGGGTGAGATGGGCAACGCCCTGACAATCCTGTCCCTCAGAAAGTGGAAGTTAAAAACACCCCCAAAACCCACTGACGGCAAGATGGTCATGCCGTATACATGTGTTGCAAGCAGATGCAACCACTAGATCACCCAAGCAATTGCCCCAAACACACGGGATCACTGTATCCATACACTATAATTCTAGTTTATTTTGGGGGAAGTGTAAGCAGAAAATCCTTTCGGAAGAAGCTCCAGAATATCATTTCTTGACTATTTTTACGCGTTCCTTGTATAAACCCCCACAGAATACTGTTGAAGGTGCCAGTATCAATGTCAGAATTCACCAAACTTTCTAAACTGCAACCAAAGTATTTGTGCCCACAACTTCAGCAGAATTCATTTTTCAGTATTCATTTTCAAGAAACTCCAAAACATCATTTCTTTAATATTTTTATATGTTCCTTGTATTAAAAAAACCCTCAGACTTCTGTTGAAGGTGTCAGTATCAATGCCAGGCACTTTCTTGTTAACTGCAACTGAAGTATTTATGCCAAAATCTTCTGCAGAACGGTAAAATTACAAGTATTCATGTGGAAACATTATACAACTAAAGTCTTTATCAATTTTTGTATTTTTAAACAATGTCCAACATCAGGGTGAGCTTATTATGTCTGGGAAATACTAGGACAAAGGCGTTAAAACTTGTTGTTTTCCCGTGACTTTATTTTATCTTTCGTGCATATTTTGTTTTGCTTTTTAGTTTTGGACAACTAATCAAAGCAGGCAAAACTCGAAGACTTCAAGATAAGACCACTCAAGATTCAAGACCCACAGGTTAAAGTCTCCAGGATTTAATAGAAGACCAAAACATACGAAGCATCATATGCATATATAACAAGCTCACACAGTTCCAAAATCCAATCCACCATTAACTGTAATCTTTAAAACGTCACCATCTTTTTTACAACCTGCCAAACTTCAAATACTTCTTTTTTTCCCCCCTTAAAAGCTTAAGCCAAAGTGTTCTCAACTATTCACCATTACCTGTCTGAAAAAAAGATTCAGATATATCTGTAGTGGAGACGGACTATGCAATAAACATCAAAGAATTGTAACAACATCCCTTCCACCTTAAGGCATGTTGATGCATGTGCATGCACAAGTACACTTATGCCTGCAAACATGCAAAGAAACATGCACATAACGTCCCCTGTTGTGGACACACACAAATGTTCAGCTCAGGCATGTGCACACATGCACGCACACATACACAGGACATGCATTCATGTGTTCCAACTGGTCCATACTACCATACCTTGAATGGCGAAAATTTGCAAATGTCAAAATATACATAAATAAAAACTCCACAAATAAACATTTACACACTTCTGTAACAGGTCATAACCAAAAATCAATATTGTTTTTATATATTTCGTAACAGAGTGGCAGGCAGTTAACAAACCACCTATTGTCAGAGTTTCATCGATCACACTGCAGCGGTCAAGCTTTCTTGCATTCTGCAGCCTTGCCATTAAAATACATGTACTTTCCAAGAGTTCCCCAAAGAATAACAGGAAGCAGAGGTTTCAAATATTTTCTAGTGCTGTGTAGGGAATAAAAAAGGAGGAGGGTTTTTCAAACATTTTCCAGCACAGGCAATAACAGAAAACAGAATGTTCACATTTTCCTGTATAGTGAAGAATGGTAAGTAGAAATGTAAATGTTTCAGTGTAGAGAATAGTAAGAAGCAGGTAACATTTTCTCCAGAACTGAATAATAGGAAACGGGGTTTTCAAATGCCTTCTAGCGTACTAAATAACAGGAAACAGGGTTTTGAACATTTTCCAGTGAAGCAAATAACAGGAAACAGGGTTTCCAAGGATTTCTGGAGTAGGGAATAACAGAAAGCTGGATTTTCACACATTCTTTATTTAAGTGATTAAAAGGAAGCAGGGTTTTCAAGCATTTTTGGTGTAGAACCTTCATCTATTCCGCAGCTAACTTGAAAGCTGTGTGTCATATGCATCAACAATATGCAATCGCCAAACATGATTTTGGTGAATGGCAGGCATTTTCATGCAACCAGCAGAAAGCTTTGATAGTTCATCAACCAACTTGACAGCTAGGCATCATCTTAATCAGAGGCAGACGGCTGCCAAATACCCATGAGGGAGTGGAAATGTTTTTGGTGAACAGCAAACAGTTTACAAGAAGTTACCAACACGGCACTGCCACTTTTGAACAAACAGCAGCTGAAAGATATGCTCAAAAAATCCAGATATGAAAATAGACACATTATTTTAATAGAAAAAGAATTAATTTTTTTAGCATGCTAAAACATCAAAACCACAGAACAGACAATTCTTAAAAAATTGACATATTGCACCAGGCATTACCTGCGTAACAGTGCAGGAAGACAACTGCGCCAATATAAGGATTAAGTGAGGCTCGTGACAAGATGTAATCAAGTCCCAAAGTTTTAATTTATGCAGTCATTATTATGCTCTCCAGTATATCTATCAATTATTTCCTTTGTGACATTTGCTTTCACTCTGGGAACAATAACCAATGATGAACAAGTCTGGAATTTTAAGTGTGATTTTAAGTGTAAACACCGCAGACATTTTCCAAAACCCAAATTATGCCTCACCTACTTCCACTCTTATTGTGAGCAAATTTGAGAAATATGAAGACTGTATTCTTGTAAAGACAGCAAAACAGCACCAAATGATAAATGAATGGAAAGGATAAGGGAATCTTTAGATTTTTTTTAAACTACACATTCATTTTTATACTCTCTTTTTTTTTAGTTGATGCACAATCAAGTTATGGTGTAAGAATTAAGAAAAGATACACTGTACATCCCTCTGATATTTGAGAAATATCGACACTTGCTTTTGAAAAGGTAGCAAATCCACACCTAGTGCTAGAAGGGTGGCAGGATGTGGGGTACTTTGAATAATCAATCTCATAAATGCACACTTTCCTAATCAGCAAATGTATTTTAAGAACCTTTTTCCAGTTGACACTAGACACTAGGTGTGGGGAATCAAGGATGGACTGACACCAAAAGGGCAGAAGTATTAAAGGGAAAAGCCACCGTCTTTTCAAATGCCAAGTGTGGGTCGTAGGGACAATCTTCTTTTTTTCAGCTATAAAACTGTCCATAAATTTCACTGAGCCAGTAGAGGCTATGGACGGCTTCAAGACTAGAAGGTGGTAAGTACACGTGGCACCCCACCATGGCTATCAAAGAATGACATAAACCAGGGGAGACAGTTTGCCGACGATGAGTTGCAGTTCTCTCCCTGTCTCATCCCAATTGTCCATGAACAGAAATGCTGCTGTGGTGACCTAATGGTTCCAGACAAATTTAAAGTTACATTCTCTTGTTGTTTTATTTCTATGATCTCTCTATGCTTGTTCTTGCTCGCTACATTAAGTGTTGATACTCAAATTGGTAAAGCAAACATCGCGTGATGATGGGAAAAAGAGAGTGGTTGTACACAAATGTCACATCAGCATGTTGGTGGGTGGTTGAACAAGTAAGAAATGAGTGAGAAAAAGAGGGCATTTCACACAATTTGAAACTGCACAAACACAGAAGTATTTGTAAAGCAGGTAAGTAAAATTCACTCTCATATTTTAACATTAGTCTATATCTAGTTGGCACTTTTTATCTCTATTCCTGTTCTGAAATCACAACTATATTTGACCCAAATCTTAAATATTCACACCCTTTTTTTGATATTATAATCCTTTTCTTAAATCTAGAATATAAAGATTTTTAATTTTATTCTTTTTTAAACTCAAGCACACACTAATGATTTAATGGCACATCAATCTTTTGTAATGTTAATATATCTACGCAGATTTAGACACTTCAAATCACTATCTTCTACACACATGGGCATATGCATTCTCATTCCTATATATACAAATAGACAAGCATGTGTGTGCATCTGCATTCCTCTGCCCCTTCCCCAACATCCCCCCTACCCCATGCCTGCACGCACGCACACAATGGATGTGCATACTATAAGAAACTTCACATCAATTTAGCAAAATTTTAAACACAGTGCTTATAGTTCATCAGGACACAGAACTACAGTACATGTATTACCAAGGGGAAAGAAAAAGATACGCCACATCAAAACTCTAAAAACAAAGTCTCACATCATAAAGTATGACATTTCTTATGTCCTGCTGTGTAAGCATACAGATCCAGCTGTTTTTCATGCTTCTTCAAATCTTAAATTTATCTTTTACTGAAGTGGTCACAAGCAAATTCCAGGGACTCCTGAACTGCAAGTGACTGGCATACTCGCCAGGGTCCAGACCAGCCTAGACCCTGCAGGGTCTGGGGACAGTGCCCTGGTGGTGGGAGCAAACGGGTGGACAAACAACCCCCTGCTGAAAATGACACCTTTTGCATTTGATGAGGGACTTTTCTGACTAACTAAATACTAATTTCATAATGAAAACCAATTAACACGTTTTAGTTTTAATCATGAAATCATTTTTTCAAATTAACAAGTTATATTTTTGTAGTTCCAAGCAAGTAAGCATGTTTTCTTTTTGTGAGACTAAAACTGACTCGGGCATCAGTCTGGAATCAGTCTGGCTTAAATACACCAAATGGCGTACAGTTAATGTGTCTGCTCTTTCTTTCTCCCTTCCCATGACTAGTTTACTAGTAAGAAGCACCCTGTGATTTCTTTCGTTGAACCTCAAACCCCTCCCCTATTTCACTGAAAGACTGGATTAAGATGAATAATGTCTAAATTGCAATTGCTGCAACAACATTTCCATCTTTCGCCACAAAGAAAAAATTGCTTAAACGAACGAGCATCTGATCAAGTTTCTGTGATCTGCAGAAAAATCACACCCCATTGCCCTTGCAAGCTTGCTTCAACCCTTGCACACAGCTTGCAATTCACTAGTAGAAAACAGCCAACAGTGAAAACCAGTATGAAATTATCACAAGAGGGATATACTTTCATGCAATAAATATTTACAGCTTGTGATGGTAAACTCTTACATGATGTATGATAAAACTGTGAACGCCTCTGCCCTCACAGCATCTGCATATTACATGAAAATTTTGTGATGAGAGCTTCACAACATAAAGAGGCAAAGCCACCCAGGACTGCAGCCAATGAGATCAGTTTAAATTATGCTCCCCCTCCCCCTCCCCCCCAAAAAAGCTTTAATGTGCTTCATGCGTTACAGTACGGTCTACAGAAAACACAAACTGTGTAAATTTTCTTGCATGTTAAGTACACATCTCGCAACATGACTTCTGTAGTGAAACGTCTATCGGTATCTGATTAATAATGAGAGATTAAGAGCAAATATGGAAGACAGGTGATGGTGCATTCACAATTAAAATGCACAGTCATCGTGACTTGCCAGTGTGATAAGAATCACTGGCATGTGAAATAAGAGGCAAAGAGCTAAATGCTACGTTATGCTTCTGTGCCAGGCGCCCTTGTCGTCCCACACTGTTTTACCTCACTCAGAAACCACGATAGCTGCGACACTTCTGTCACGGCCTCCCATCCACCCAACCTCGCACCTTCCTCAAAAGATGCGTGACAGGTCATAAACCCAGAAAAAAGGACACCAAGTGTCATCCTTGATAAAACCAATCGGATGCTCGCTAAGGTGTCGGTAAGCGAAACAGCAGAAGGTATGAAAGCTAAGTACAGTTACAAGTGGATTGATGTTTAATAAAAATAAAAGTAGCCACAGCTACCCGTCTAAAGATATCTCCAATCCAGGTACATTTCCTCCAACCATCACCAAAGACAAAGATGACGGCAGCAAAGTTTAACACCAACGACCAACCCCACCAACTGAAAGTAACCAGTCCTCCCCACACCCACCCCCACCCCCCCCCAAAAAAAAGAGAGAGAAAGACACTTCTGTGACAGCGGTGACTTACACAAATATAAAGCAACAACGGAAACTGACAAATGTGCCACTAAACGGCAATTAATGTGACAGCAGCAAGTGCCAGTGAAGGTAGACAGACCTGGCAGGCCTGCCTGCCACTGTGTCCACAGTGAGGGGCACAGCAAACAGCATCACATCTTTCGCCAGCACAAAGCTGAGCAGTCTATCGAGAGACAAAGGAATATCAGAACACAACTGCCATTTTGCCAGGGTTGCTGTCCTTACCAGTCAACAACTTTGTGCTTTAAAGCTATTAAAGAAGAATCCGATACTGGAAAACTTTACAACATATAAAAGTGCTGTGACAACGTGGGAATCCTGAAAACAGAAATTGTGACAAGTTAAAACTGACAACGGTCACTGTGACCGGACTGTCATGACAAGTGTGACACATATAAAACTGACTTGAGTAAGATGACAGATCTCCTTCATAAACGTGCAAAATGTGCTCAAAATCTAACACTGATACGGAATAAGAAACAACACAGACAGGTACCAGAAAAATCATTAAAATACCGTTGTTCTTATTTTGGCCAACCAAAGCCAGTAGACTGGTCCACACCTATACTGACATCTCACAAACAGTGCACTTTGTGCAAATAATAAACCAAAAATTGTGCTGACTTGTGAAAATATAACAAATTAAAAAAATAAATAAAAGATGCAAACTTCAACTTCAGCAGGTTTTTGTTGTGTTACATGCATTTTTTCTGGCAAATCATGACATGCTTCATGTGAAGACCATCTGCAACATCAGATTAATCTGATAAACAACCAAACACAAGAAAATAAACAAATATTTCTTTCCCAAAGGAGCCAATCTGCTTAATATTTTAAAGAAATTTACATCCCTTTTCTTTCTCATTTTGCTTCAACATACTACATAATTTTTCCTCTGCACACAGACATTCAACTATATATACAGACATATGCAGGCTTCTTCCACCAGATGTGCGCTGTAAATTACCACAGGGAACCCCTATGTCGGTTGGAACCTCCTTTTCACTTTTGACCTTTCATTCCTAAACACATCAATGTGTAGTTTAATCACAAACGCACACCCAGGTATGATCGAATCACAGAAAATGGAAGCTAATGGCCAATGGTATCACATGTTGTAGATTCTGCAGCGGATGCATCTCCACCTTGAAACGGAGCACTTCTCTCACAGGCAGGGTCTTGGAAAAGTTTATTAGTTGAAGCGAAACTTTCCCCTGCTTGCTTCTGCAGCCGAATATCCAAGTGATCATGCAGGTCCAACAGGGATTTTTTCATCTGTTAAAAAAAGAGGAGGTGGGGGGGGGAGGGTTACAACTGCAGTACAAAAAATCCCAATATCTTTATATACAAGTATACAGCAGAACCCCTCTTTTAAGATTTTCAAAAAATCCTTAAGGTCTTAAATGGGGGAGCCTTAAGAGGGGTGAGCTTGTCTGAGTGACACGCCACTACTCAAACACATACAACAGAGAAAATGAATGTTGAATGGATATTTATTTACTTGTTTATTTATAGTTATTTAATATAAATTAAATATTTGAACATTGCTAAAAAATGATAACTTCTAGAATAGGGATGTAGTCTGGTCTTTGTACCACAACTGCTCTGTACTGTTACAAAATCTGCAAGTACATAACCCGCAACTTTGAAACCATCATAGCTTGCATGATGGTGTCAGTCTTTCGCTCATGGCACAATTAAGTCCTCTGGTTGCCAGTTCTCATCAAGCTGGTCCGTCTGCATTTCAATTTGATGTCTACCATCTGTCAGCAATTCTTAGTGCAAAATTCCCATCTGTACGGCTACTGAGGCTCGATTTTAGTCTTTTGCATCATACCAATCGACATTTTGATCCATCTATGTTTGAGCTTTTTTGTTGCTAACAAAATATTTAATGCACATGCTCATACCCCACTGACATTTTCAACAAATGGTGGAAGAAGAATGGTGAAAGATATATTATAAACAGTAGCCTGAAACTAAAATGCGATTAAATCGTCTTAATTTGCAAAAAAAAAAAAAAAAAAGAAAAAGAAAAGAAAATGCACAAATCTGAGTGACTATGCATGGCATGGTATCAAACATGAGATCCGCACATTGATTGCAGATGACGGTCAAAGCTAAAGACAGAAAAGAAGCAACGAAGCGGTAAAACTCCCAGAACTGTACGGGAGCACACTGTGTGTTCCTCAAAAGTTTAAACTGAAGGTTGATATAATCCTACACTGACTACTGAAACAGTTTACGATAAAGAAGTATGACAAATTTTACAAATATGCTTTAATTTTGTAAAAAAAAAAAAAAGCCAATGCTGATCAAGAAGTCAGCAACGAAGGCAGTATCAAAACAAGGGAAGAAGGGGACAGGGTAACGGTAGGATGGAAAAGGAGAGGTGAGATGGAGGGGGGGGGGCCTCTGATTACTGTCATCTGGTGAGGTCAGTCCTTGCTGTTAACCTTTGCAGCACCCAGCAAAAACAATCATAAGGACCAGCCTGTAAACAGCTGTCTCGTGCATGGAAAGTACATGTGCCAGACAAGGGATCAGAACCCATGACCCTCTGTTTTGGTGGCAAGCATGTGTTACTGCTTTCCTATTAGCAGCCCATTACTGATCATGACTAAAAGGTACAAAGGCCTCATTTTATACCGAATAAAGCAACAAAGGAACGACTGGTCAATTAAGGAAAGTCCAATGGACCATAACAATTATGGACAGAAAAACACAGAAGGCCTTACATGATCCATTAGCTCCACCGATGTATACAGTATCTCACGCCATTTCTCTACCTCCTTCTCGTGTAGAGACCTCTGTTGCCGTAGCATCTGTGCCCATTTCTCCTGACTTTGTGGATGCTCACTGACAGAAACATTAACCGTACAGAAATTCAGTCCCATTCATACTTACAGCTTGACAGCAACTCACTTTCTTCACTTCCTCACCTGGGAAAGTAACCACAAACTTTAATTCCCCGAAGCTGATCAGCACTTGCCTCGCAACTCTCTGCATTTAAAATACTGAAAACATTTTAAAAGAATATTTTCTTCATTCTAATTTGACTTGCCCAACAGCTAAAATTTTTTGCCTCAAGCAGCTTAGTCACTGTTAATGCCAAATCCTGATACAGTTCTCAAAACAAAACAAAAATTCTATGACTGGAAACATAACAAGAATCTTGGCTGAAAGTGCAAGTGCTAGCAGCATAATCTCACAACATTTCTGGTGTCACTTTTATCATCCATCAGACTTTAAAAAAAGAGAGAGACCCATGAACCAAAAATCTTTGCTGAAGCAGAATCTCACATTTCTGGTGTCACTTTTATCATCCATCAGACTTAAAAAAAAAACAAAGACTCATGAACCAAAAGAAAAAATCTTTGCTGAAGCACAATTTCACAACATTTTTGCTGCTGCTATGGTTGCTATTATCAGGATTCAGATGTCCAAAACAGGACCGTTTCTGCTGCTCAAGTCCCCCATTCTCAAACCTCATGAAAGGTACACCATACACCAACTAGCAAGTCCCTGGCATCACATGGAGTGGAAGTCAAGACACTTACAGTAGGTTGTTAATATCTTCATCGCTGTATATGGTCAGCAGTCCAGTCGTGGAAGCCTCCAGTGCCCAGAGTTTGTAGAAAAGCATGGCGTTAAATATCCCCAGCAGGATGAGTCTAAACATTCGGGAAAATTTTTTAAATGGCATGAAGGTTAGAATGTTTCAAACATAAGAACAAAGAAAGTTTCTTATTTGTACAAAATTTTTGTATCATTTCCAGAAAGTTCCTTATTTGTACAATTTTTTTGTATCATTTCCAGAAAGTTCCTTATTTGTACAAAATTTTTATATCATTTCCAGAAAGTTCCTTATTTGTACAAATGTTTTACATCATTTCCAGAAAGTTTCTTATTTGTACAAAATTTTTGTATCATTTCCAGAAAGTTCCTTATTTGTACAAATTTTTCGTATCATTTCCAGAAAGTTCCTTATTGGTACACATTTTTATATCATTTCCAGAAAGTTTCTTATTTGTATAAAATTTTTGTATCATTTCCAGAAAGCTCCTTATTTGTACAAAATGTTTGTATCATTTCCAGAATGTGATTTGAATTAACAACAATTTATGGTGAGACCTATCAGCTGGTTCTGCAGTTCAAGTTGAAAACATTGATTTGTAAAAGACTTCAAGATATCTATCAATGAGACAATTAAAAAATAATACTGATACGCTAGTTGTTGACTGCTAGCAAAGTGAAACTTTCGGTTCCATTGTTTGGTTTCAGCTTCTGAACTGTTCTGCTGTACTAGCCAATGAAAATATTCAGTAGGAACAGAATAAAGTGCTGCAAACTTAATCTTTAGGTTTACCACTGACATTGCAGATCTCCAATGACACTTTATATCACCACAATCTGTATCACCATCGCCACTGACACTCATCACCACTGACAATCTGTATCACCATCGCCACTGACACTCATCACCACTGACAATCTGTATCACCATCGCCACTGACACTCATCACCACTGACAATCTGTATCACCATCGCCACTGACACTCATCACCACTGACAAACTGTATCACCATCGCCACTGACACTCATCACCACTGACAATCTGTATCACCATCGCCACTGACACTCATCACCACTGACAATCTGTATCACCATCGCCACTGACACTCATCACCACTGACAATCTGTATCACCATCGTCACTGACACTCATCACCACTGACAATCTGTATCACCAGCGCCACTGACACTCATCGCCACTGACAATCTGTATCACCATCGCCACTGACACTCATCGCCACTGACAATCTGTATCACCATCGCCACTGACACTCATCGCCACTGACAATCTGTATCACCATCGCCACTGACACTCATCACCACTGACAATCTGTATCACCATCGCCACTGACACTCATCACCACTGACAATCTGTATCACCATCGCCACTGACACTCATCACCACTGACAATCTGTATACTTTCTCTCTTTGCACTTGACCACAATTTTCTCTCACTCTCTGATTCATCAGTCCGTGAATGTAGCAGTCAACCAGAACTTACATTATGGCCAGAACACGAACAAGTGTATCAGCATTCAGCTTAATCATTCCATCTTCTCGAAGGCTTACTCCTGCAGACAGGCCAATGAATACAGTCCTTCAGTCCTCTACCTCTTAGTGCTTAAGTACTCGTAAGGTCTTTCTATTCTCCACCCCTAGGTCCTTAAGTTCTCTGTAGGTTGCTACTTGAGTACTCTTAAGTTATCTTCTTCAGTTATCTATATTCACATGCCTGACCTCTGTGAATTTAGGTGCTTGTAGTTTCTACATCCAGATGCCTGAGTTCTCTAAGTTTATGAGTTCCAGGTTCTCTCTATGTATATACCTCCTTGTAGCAGATCACAATTTGTCACAATTCTCTTCATGTAGGTGCTTCAAATGCCACCTTTTTTCAATCAACAGATGCACAGAAACTTCTTCTTTACTTTGTCTAAGTGTAACGTTTTGTGGGGTGTGCTGAAATTCTAGGGAAGAAATACGAAAAAGCATACGCCTAGTGCAGACCTCACCTTTTCAACCAAAAGGTACACGACCAGATAAATTAACACATTTATTGAACTATAAACAATAAGAAGGATAGTAGAGGGAGAAGAGATATGAATGAACAAATAAGTAACAAATGCGTGTATGAGTGCGTGAATGTATGATAGAAACAATGTGTGATGTGTTACAACTTATAGAACAATAATACAACTGAAGTACAGTTGAATAAAAATAAATCGCAAATCTACTTGCGGTGTGTACAGTTATTCCACCGGCACAGAATTATATTCCAGTCAAGGATGGGTCGGACACATCAGTGTTCGTCCACATAACAGGTAGATCGCGGAAGTAGTTC
>SMGT01003974.1:475615-515754 GCA_004794575.1 Lanistes nyassanus
ATCAAGGACACTGGGAACGGTTCTGTAGGAGAATGGAGAGGTTTTATCAAAGCTTCAGTTTTATCGCAGCTTAGTTTTAGTTTGCTTGCACTTGGAGATATCCAATTTTGTATCTCAGAACTGCAAGCAGGAAGATAAACTGCTGGGTTTCTATAGGCACAAAGCCAAAACACAGTTTAAAAGTTCAGTGTCCTCGGCAAAAATATCAGACATGAGACAGATATACTAAACAGAGACCAGGCACTCTCATTTAACAACACACTTTGGAATCATTCCAATTACATCTTCTGCGATTCATGCACATGCACAGAACCTCAAAAGCATTTAAACAAGAGGAAAAGCAGACAAGATTTCTTCATGATAAATGATACCACTGAACAAAATTCATCACAGTTGATAACAGCAGCTCACCTTCTGGTTCATGCTGTCATCCTTCAGTTTGTCTCGAAGGTCTTCCATTCCTGGCGGTGGCACATAATCGTCGTCACTGGAGGTCAAACCCAGCTCATCCCCATAGTTATAATGAATCCACTGCCACAACTCTTTGGGTGGCATGGGCTGCAACAATCACTTTTCATGACCGATTTTGTGTCTGAGTACTCTCCCCTGCATTAGGCATTCCTCCCAACCACCAACACTTTGATGTTCTACTTTAATTCCAGATGAACATAAAAACAGAATCAATCCCAAAAACCATTTTCAGTATAGCCAGGATGCACAATCTTTCTGTAACGTGACACCACTATGTTTTTCCCACTTAAAAGTAACAACTAATAATGAGAAACAGAAATAAACGGTAGTGCTGCCAATCACGTTGCTTAATCCTAATTACATAACAATGAATTTTAGTTCCTGTGCCTAATAGTTCTGACTTACTGCAAATTTTTGTAAAATCTGCATCCATTCTAATCTCACACAGCCACTTATTACAGAACATTCCTTTTATACAAAACAATACCACTAAAAGCATGGTGTTGCTCATAATTATACCATTATGTTAAATACATTTCTACTCTTCTCATTCCTGCCCTTCTCAGTTCTAGACAAAGTGTATTAAGCATCCTATATTATCATTTCTGTATAGATCTTTTAGAAACCTTGTATTAATAAACCAGCCACCTGATCAAGCAGTGCATTCTGCCAGATGCGGAAAAGCATCATGTATGTTTTGTCCCGGGCTCCAAAGGAGGTGAAAAAATATCTTTCTGTCGTTGTGGTAATCTGGATAGCATTTGGGATGACGCGAGCAGTTTTCTCCTTCGTGACAGCGGTGATGTCCTTACATGGAATGGTGAGCTGTTTCACACAAAAAAATGACGCCAAGCTTGCAGAAAGAGCAGACAACAATGTTTAACAGCGGATTAAACAGGGTAGACGATTGGTCGGGGGCCAAGAAACAAAGAAAATTCTTCAGAAAAGTTCCATCAAAGTGAAAAAATCCAAACTTTTATGAACACTTTAACAATTATAAACATATTTTATATGTGTATATTATCATCATTATAAGCACCATTTTACTCTACAGTAGTGAGCTTTCCATTTTAGTTGCGGTGATGCTGTGCTCTACAGAGTTTAAAAATTGGGGAAAACATCGTGGCATAGGTGTGCTTTCACTGCCCATGACACAAAGACAATGTAATAGTCTCCCTTTCTTGGCAAAATTAACATATAAAACTGATCAATTATGATTTAAGTTCCTAGGAAATGTTCTAAAGAAAGGAAAAATTCCTTGCACTCATTATTTTTTTTAAAAAAGTTGTCTTGAAGTGTGTATGAGCATGAGAGTGGAGGGTTCAAGGGCAACAAAAATTTTTTGAAAACCCTCAGGGAGGGGGGAAAACAATAAAACAAGCACAAAACCAAACCCCAGATGGAGAAATGCGAAAGGAAGACAGTGTTTTAGTTTTTGTATCTTGTTTAAATGTCACCTATGAGATGCAGGGACAGCTAAGAGGAAGGACTGCGTGGATGTGCGGAAGAATGTGATAAACAGAAAGGAAAAAGGATGATGGCGAAGCAAAATATGTTATTTGGAAACACATTTACACAGCCATTTCGATAAGACCTTAAACAGGTCATGGGAAAACCTTTACCTTATTTGCGAAAGAAATGTATTTTAAAGTGTTCCTCACCCACTTCTGCAACGAAATGCCTATTTCAGAAATGTCATAGATATACTATGTGAAGTAACCTCAAAGTAGGCAGTGGGTACATCCTGACTGCCGGACATGTTTGAGGACTTTCCTGTGTGAAACAACAGTTTGTTTCACTGTTCTAGGCCATATGGTTATTTTTTTTTACAATTCAGAATGCTTGAAGAACTTGCCCATGAAATGAAAAGGTACCACTGAACTCTCCTCGTCACTGTAAAGTATGACAGATAAATTTTGGGGAAAACCCAACAGATGAACATTAATGGCCAAATTTCAGAGAAGGATTCAACTCAAGGAGAAGTTTTAGAAGGGTCCTTTATATCTCATGCAAAGATCACATCACCACTGAGGCAATAAGAGGATACAGCAAGCCACTGGACCATACGAAGACCTGATGACTGAAAAATTTTACAATTGGTATGAGCACATCTCGAGGTCATCAGGACTTGCAAAAACCATTCTGCAAGGTGCAGTACAGGGAGGAAGAAAAGGCAGGCAGAGGAAGTGTTGGGAAAACAACATCGCAGAGTGGACTGATCTAACATTTCCAGAAACCCAGAGACTGACAGGGGACAGAGAGAAATGAAGGAAGCTGGTTGCCAATTTGTCAGTGGTATCCCAATGGTCTCCAGGGCTACGGGACAGATGACGATGATGATGATGATGATGATGATGACGATGATCCTCAGAGAACAAATCTCAATTTATATAATAAACACTCCAAAATAAAAAAATAATCTTCCATGCTAGCACTCTGAATAACAATAAATCCCTAGTCACCAAGACAGTGAGAATCACTGATCAAAAATCAATTCCGGCGCACACAATTCCTCTGCATCTGGTCCTTGTTCCCTGGTTTTTGCCTGATAAACCTTTAACTGCTGACTCAATACAAATTTGGGTTTTTTAAAACTCAAAGACAAACGAAAAGTGCTTTTGTAACATACACATCTACAGGTACCTATTAACTGCCGAAGTCTTTTTTTGTACTGAAAGTATTTCAGCATAGGGTCATGTTCACATAGGTAACAATGTACCTAAAGCAATAAATAAAACAAAAATAAAACCGTGAATATTACAATTCAAAAATAGTCCTAGACAGAGTTAGTGAGTCATAAACCCACATTATACATTAACATAGCAGGGAAATTCATAAGTCAGTAATTTCATGTGCACGTATACAATTATTGACAGACTCACCACAGTCTCCCATCGGAAGATGTTGGCATAAAAACAAATCCAGTTTTGCGATATATACATACGCCCTTGAACTAGAATATCTTTTTGCATGGCACATGAATAATCTGAAACAAATAAGACCATGAATGGAATAAAGATGCCAACGTGGGAAAAAAAAGGTAAAAAAAAATTAATGGCAGGCCCATCTGTTTTGGTTCAAAACCCAGCTGTTGCCGTCAAATAAAAATCAATTCTCTGCTGTAACTGTATAAGTCTCCTTATAGCAGAACTTGCGTTGACATAAAAGATTATGCCGAGTTTGGCTATAATACAGCTGCAACTTTCTGACATTGCATTCTGCTCTTTGATGAGTGCACAATCAATACATCCACTGTTCACTTGTTCTTGTAAACTAGTTCTTATAAGCTTCTACCTAGATACTGTTAATAAAGGGTGCGTGCACTAGTGTGCTAAGAATGAGAAAGGGGCATATGGAAAAAGAGAATGTATCCTAGGTAGCATGGTTTCCCATAATGCATAGATGTGTATCTATGCCATATACACTTGGCATTTCTATGTGTGCATGCACGTCTTCGGGAAATCCTGAGGCACGCAAATATGTGTACAGCCCAACATACAGACATAATTTAATGCATTGTTTGAATTGCCTAGATTGTTTCACTTCAAACTATGGCACCAATCAGTATTTCTTACACACACCAAAAGAATCGGATATGTGATGAGAAAGCAATGCATTCACGGCAGTTTGCAGAAAGCTCTCGAGTCTGAAGTTAATGAGCAGACACTGAAGTGAAGACATATCGCTACATGCACCATGCTTGATCTTCTTTTTCTGCTTTTTTTTCAAAAATCCATACCAATCTTAATACAGTAGGTAAGACTAGGAAAGGGAGCTGGAATGCATTTGCATAATAAAACCACAGAGAATTCTCACCAACGATAAGTCTCTCTTCCTTTGGTATGTCCTTGAAGGTCTTCTTGAAATCATCACTTCTTGATTTGTAAGTAGGACTCAGCATCTGCAAGAATGGAACAAGCTAGGCAACAGACAATTACTGCACACACCAAGCCTTGAATTTAAATTACTTCAAGCTTCTAGAACATACACTGTATATACAGTAAAACCTCCCTATGAAGGCTTTTGAAAATGCACCAGAATCAGGTCTTAACTGAGATGAGTCTGAATAGAGAGGACATTACTGTAATCCAGGAGGGGTCAGTGAAAAAATTTCAGTCTTATCCAAGGAGTTTTAATAGGGAAAGTCTTAATAGGGAAGTTTTACAGTATTTTACTTTTTTTTTTCCTAGATGTATGTTGGTAACGCAACAGTCTGTAAGTCACCTGCTGGTCAACAGCCTGTCATCAAACTTATTACATATAGCAAAAGCATATTCACAAACAGAAAAAGTTGGCTTATAATTTCATTATTTAAAAATATTCATAAGTTTTATGCCCGATAGTTCTATCAGTAAGATATTGCAACCCTAGTGAAAATGTTTGGCTTTTATAATTTGTAAAGTGCACTGTCAAAGAGCAAAGTATACAGTCTGCAGCAGGGTCCTGCAACATGGCATGTCAACGTTGTTTTGAATGAACAGAAACTAAAACAGACATCCACTGACATGGTGAAAACGACTGAAAACACAGTTCGAACAGTGCCCAAGTTCAAAGCAGGTGAAACCTTATGACACAATTAAAGCCTGTACTGTGGTGTTTGTTTCCAGAGAAGTCTGATACAACATGTTGTAAATGTGTACATCTTTCTCTTTTTTAAAAAAATTCTACCAGCAGATCAGATTTATTTTCATCTTGCAGAGGGACCTGCCCCAGTTTGGTATCATGGTGTTACAAACTTACAGTATACCATGATGTCTTCTTCTTCTTGTCGGTCTTAGCATTCTTAGCCATTGAGGAAGACTGCGTGGAATCCAATGGCCTTGACCCTCCTTCAGACATGGTGCCATTCCACGAGTCCACGCTCAGGCTCAAGTCAAGAGACTTCTCAGAGCATTTGTCGAGGATGTTGTCCAAGGAGCGCTCAAACGATCTCTCACGGGGGGGTCTGGAAGCAGGCAAAGTCTGGACCCGATCTTTGTCCGACAGAGAGTCGGACATAGAGTCAGACTTTTTCTCAAAGAGACTTGGTAAGTGAGGAGTGCTGTGACTGGCAAAGGGGACATCCAAGCTAATTCCGCAAGTCGAATCCATGAGTAGTGCATCACTGTGGCTGACTCTGTCAGTTGGTGACTTTTCTGGAGATCCAGAGGGCCGTGCTTCTGTTCTGCTGGTGACTGGTGAACCTTGAGGATATTCTGTGCACTCCCTATGGATTCAGACGAGCACAGCACACACTAAATATGCAGCTCTGCGTAAGCAATCAATTTCTCATTTCTATGCAGCCTGTCACACCTACAGGACACACAGCTGAAAACCTACTTCAGAAAAAATGCAGGCAATACCACCTGATGGTTGTATGAAGGTGAAAAATATTCTTTGTTAAATATTCTACATTTGCAAAATATCCAAATTAAACATGTTTTGGAAAGGAATTTTAAAAATTTACAAAGGAAGAAAACCAGAAATTGGTAACAAAAATCTCAAGCTCCTTCTCACAAACATTTCCTTCTGGCCAGTAATCCACCTATCAAAACCATGAACAACAGTTTTTCTGGTCACAGTTTCTCATGGTCTACTCATCCACTGTTTGAAAACATCTTTATGACTACATCGCAAATCAAATGCACCCATGCACACACAAAGAGCACAATACATAATTCATGCATGCACAGCACAATTCATACATTTTTCAAACTGGATACTCATTTCCTCAAAATCTGACAAAACCAGGAAACATTTATACTAATTTATCTTACAAACTGTTGATCCTTATTGTATTGTGAGCACCCATTGGTACCACAATGCACATTACTTAACAACTAAACAAGTCAGCGAGGTGACATACCCATCGTTGAGGTATCCCGTGCTGTCTCTTTGATGTTCCTGTGATTGTGACAGGCCTGAGGTGCTGAGTGACTCCTGGCTAGAAGTCATCATCTCCTTCTGCCGTCTGAATCAAGCCAGACATATATGCACATCTATGTACACGTGCGCAGGCACATGCGTATGCACACTATAGAACTGAGATGCACTAATGTGTATAGGGGTAAGATGGAGGAAAAGCCATCAATTTCACTGAACTTCTGAAAATATAATAATAATAATAATAATAATAATTAGTATTTATAAAGAACCCATCCTTGTTCTAGGCGCTAACAGACAAAGTACAGACACATGCACAAGCACAACCACAGACACACACACACAGACAGTTCCAAGCGAAGTGGACCTGATGGAATGTAGAGAGAAATCAGATCAGACAAGCAGGATGGGGCAGCTCCTGTCCTATCCAAAGTCAAGTGCAACTATTGTACAAGAGAAGATCTGGTGTCGGGACAGTGTGGTCACCAAAACATCTACCTCAGCTGAAGCATGGATGTGGGAAATGGCCTACTCCTAGTCCTAACACAACCTACTGATAACACCATTTGGACTCTCAAGGATGCTCCAGCCTTCTCTATTTCCTTTTTTCTCATTGCCTTCTTTTTCTTCCACCCACTTCTACAACCAGCTGCCATGACAATACAGCGCCCAATTGCTGAGACGGCATTCTACAACCAGACAATTGAATTTCCAATCCTGTTTGCCCATGCATAGCTTCTATTCAGTTAAGTATCTAGTTACAGTTTTTATCTGTTTGTGTTGTCCTGATGAAGTGGTAATGATCTGAAATACTGGCTTTGTTTCTGTTAATTTTAGCTTGGCTTAATGCTTTTGTTTTCACTTCATACTTTATTCCATGCAGCAGTCATGTTTTCTTCTCACTTTTATACTCATCTAGGGCTGTCCTTATGTAGCTTTTATTCAGTTAAGAAGCTAGTTTTAGCTTTTATCTGTTGGTGTTTTCCTGACGAAGGAATAATGCTCCAAAATACTGACTCTGTTGTTAATTTTAGCTTAGCTTAGTTCCTTTGTTGTCACCTAATGTTTTATTCCAACTCCAAGCGGCACTCACATGTATCTTTCCATCTTCAAATTTCAAATCCAAGGTGCCAAGAAAAATGCAATGCTATACACTTTCTTTACCTCTGATTTGTTATTTTGCACACTTCAGGATTCCAGAACAGGCAGCAAAAACACTTTAAGATGTTCTTTTTCTACTAAAGAGACTCAAAATATTTTATACATTGTAAGCATAAAACAGTTTGATTTTTATAAATACTATACCCAAGTTAAAATAAAATTATGTATGCCACCTTGTAGGCTGCAGAAGTTCAGATCCTGGATACACACACAGGTTTTTAAAACAATACTCATAAATATTGTGCTTAACACATGACCTGACACAGTTACCCTGACAGAATGACCATTCAAACACTACAGCCAGCATGCTCTGAGTGCGTGATACTTCCTGATCACATAGTTAATCTCGTAAACCACTTAGCATAGCCTTGTAGACCCCTCCCGGGGGCCTGGATAGCTCAGTTGGTAGAGTTGCAGGCTAACACAGTAACAGGTGGAAGGTTTCTGTTTTGAATCCTTGTGTGGCCAAGGATTATTTCCTCGAGATACATTGTGAAAACTCCATTCTGCCATCTCCCCACCCATTAAACAGTCATCTTACTGCAGCTATCAGTCTGGTGGTTCTTTCAGTGCATAGCTTAGTAATACGACCCCCATCCCCCATAGAACTCCCTCCTGATTTGCACCCAGTTTGCAGCAGGACATTAAGGAACCAATAACCAATAATTACTGGCATCATTTAAAGAAATGTTTTCCTGGAACTTTTTCTTGATATGAACAAGGCCCTGAACATAAAATCTGTCAATAATCACCCAACTGTGAAACATCACGCACGCATGTACACAGGTAAGCAATCTTCAGGCAGAGTTTCATCAAGAAGAAATTTAGTGTGATTATAGTTATATAATGACAGTCACACTGATAGTGACCTTTATTATTTTATCCTAGATGGAGGATGAGGTATGAACTAATGAAGAATTGTACCAAACAGGTAATACAAAATTAGTTCACTGATATAATGTGTATCATATAGTATGTAATACTAACAGATATGTAATGTTACATGTACATGCATAGAATATACATTTACATGAAGTCATGTACAGAGTAAGAGACAGAGAGAGAGAGAGAGAGAGAGAGTACTTGGTTCTGCTGCAAAAATGTTTCAATTCTAAACATTTCTAAACATTAAACATCTCTTCCTAAAAGATGTTGGTAAAGTTTTGGTGCTGGGATTATCAAGCAGTGTTAACACTAGTAGACATAAAGCAAAAAATAGTTCTGACAATGAAGTATCTTGCTATTTTAGTATTTGTTTAGAAAATGACCTGTTTTGGCATGAAAATTCTCTATGACAGCATGATGACAATTTTTTCTGGGGAATTATCAGAAAGGAACAACAGCATGGTAACAGTCTGCCTTTTAGTTTTATCAGGGGGGTGGAATGCACTAGATATTTTTTATTTAAGCAAATTTTACAAACCAGAGTGTCACAATTGCAAACTATTTTTTCCTTAATGTGTATCATTGTGAAGCAGTCATTATATAGTAGATACACAAAAAACAAAACTGCTAGTTGCCAGTTCTGCTTTCAGCTAATAGTAACTCTAACACTAATAAACTTGATATCAGAATGTTTACATTTTTACATCTAGTTAGAGCATGAAAAAATGCATTCAAATTTTCCAGAGTGTGCCCTAGTTTTCTACAGTATACCCTGTTTTTTGGGCATGCTACTCAAATCGCACCTTTCTAAATCTGACCCATGCAATATATATATATACTATTACTATATATGTATCTATACATTATACACATGGACCTGACACTTGTAGCTGGAGCACACAGGATACTGCTAAACTTTTGGGTGATTTGTAAAAGCACTCAGGTTTTAAGAAAACAAAACAGGTTCTGCATGTGTGTTTCTGAACTGAACAAATTAAAGGCGAATACTGATTTTACTCTGGACAACTTCGTATGTTTCTAGCCACTATAGGCTATTTTCCTGCCTTGAATCAGCTCAGAATATACTTCAATACTAACTCAGAAGCAGTGTGTTTTCTAAACTGAAGTCTGTGAAACTTACCTCCCTCTGTCTTCACTGACCAGTTGATATTTACCCATGGTAGACACAACAGTTTTCAAAATGAATGCCTTCGTTATCCATGTAAAGCATTTATAGTTCAGACTGTATCGTAACCGCACATATCCTACCACTCTAACAGTTCAGGATACTTTGCTGTGGAAAGCCTGATTATAATGTTCAGGTGTTCATTTAGCCCTTTTTGAACATAATTCTTTTCAACATGATTTTTACATTTAATATGATTCTTTTCAACTAAATTCAAGACTGAAGTGAAGATTTTATGTTCTAAGATTTATGTCGTTTTTCCCTCGTCAACAGATCTCTCTCATAGGTTTTATTTTACTTGCACCAGTAGCTGTAAAAATTCTTTTTCTTTGAGGTTTAGTTGTTTAAAATTATCGTCAGCAACGAATGCCATCTCAGGACGGAAGTTTAAGGTTACACAATCTGAATATCATCATGATCATATGAGCAGGGGAAGTCAAGTGCATGACGTTCAAATGTCGCTAAAAGGATTAGTACACACGTTTACATTCTTGAAAAGGAAAAGAAATGAAAAACATACAAACGGTGGCGGGATCCGATGTAAGGAGAAGCTCTCGGCGAATCACCGGCATTAGACGAAGGTACGCTCTCTACGTGGAAGACCACGGTTTGTTTGTGTACAGTTTCTCTGGTCCCCGAAAGACCAACACGGTCATTTTCCACATAAGTGCGCACATATTCCACAGAAATTGGACCTTTTTTACTTTGTTTGCTCATTTTCACGTCCTGAAATCAAAACTGGATCTCTCCACGTGTTTCATTGTGATCAAACGATTGTTTACAATTGCACATCACGTCATTATGTTGGCAGCGAACACTTTTCCCCAAAGTCGTAAGGGCGAGCGTTTCAGTTGCGAATTTTGTTCTTTCGCATTTTCCTTAAAATAACTACTAGTTAGAATAAGTTATCAAAGTCGCATAATATAAAATAAATACTTTTCATGTTGTATAAAATTAGCCTGTTTCATGATTATACGAAAATTAAGAGCTAGACGAATCTGCATACAGGTGCGAGATTGCCCGTGATCTTGTGTCTGCTGCAGCGTACTTGATTCTTTTGCTATATCGAACTGCGTTCAAACTTCTTCCTTACATGTGCAGTGACATAAATTCCCTGGTCTACTTTATTCTTTCGCAGTCCGATTCAAAGAATTTGATATCACAGAATATCAAAGAAAAGCCTTATAACGTGCCTACAGTGCATGAGCAAGTATCGGATGGGCTATATATTATTTGTGCTACCTGTTTGGGTGTGATAGTTTTTCTAAAGGAAATATTAAGACTGTGGTACACATAGCGATGTACCTGTACCAAAACCGCCTATGTGTGTCCCTAGTCTAATACGAGGAGCAGGGGTTGGCCTGGGGAAGGTGGAGAACTGCAGGTATGCATGCAACTTCGATGGAGTGCGCAGCCCCCCTGCCCCTGCGCGCTTCTGGCCACTAGGCTGCTTGGTCCGTGTCCGATTTTTAAAAAAAAGTAATTGTTTGCACTACGGTATAACTGTTAGGACAACTGTGGTATAAGCCAGTCTTTTAAAAGTTCTGGTACTATAGCCTGTGTAGTCTAAGTTTTGTCAGGTTAATTTTTAGCATCGACTTTCTGCGATAAAGTGTTCTAAGTAACATTGCTGTGTGGATTATTACGTATTTACATTTTGTGTGTGCGCGCTTGTGGTGTGTACCGCGCAAGTTGATAGCCGATCCGTTGCATCGAGTAGGACAGCTATAGCGCTGTGTCGATTACCACCAATAGGTCATGTGCACTAGATTTCTCTCTCCTTCATATCCTCTCATAGAGACGTTTCTAGGTCATTGGTGTAATGCTAAGTGGTTACGTATACACCGCATGCGCAAGAACCGAATCGTATGACTTTGCTTCAGTTTTGCGTTTAGTTTTGTAGTTTAATTTTAAATAACAATACCTTTTTTAACATGATAAGGAATATTTTAAATACCTGGAACACAATATATCTTGTTTGCTTTCTAAAAGTTCGAAAAAAATCTACCAGCTCTGCATTGGCGAACGTTCCAGAGAGTCGAGCGGAGAGGCAATGGATTCCCCAGACGAAGACGACAGCGTAAAGCTCTTTATATGTCCTCTCTCAGCAAACTTGTTGAATCAGTAAAATGTATAAAAGTATTTTTTTTATTTCTTATGAGTTTGCGACGCAGTAAGACTCGGAAACTTACTTGCACAGCGTGGTTGCTACGTTGGTTGAGACAGACGCTACACACTAGACTAAGACTTCTGATCGACTTGTACAACTTCAAGTGTACATTAGTTCATCGCATAACTCAGCGAGTCAGACCACTGATCCCATCTCATATCTCGCTTACTTTCTATCTCTCTCTCTCTCGCACACATACACACACAGAACATAGCACCCACTGAGTTAAATGGTTGATGATACATGTATATAAACACATCACGGAATTATCTATATGCGAAAAGTACACCAGTCATTCTCTGAGTTTTGTTTAGGCTCGGATTCTTCAAAACCAACCCTATGATGAATCTCTGGAGGTTCCGGATGCTGAAGAAATAGCCAGTACATATTCTCCTACTCCTCGTGTTTCAAATCCATCAGGTGAGCATAAGAGATTTGCAGTCCTTTTGTGTCTATTTCAAAACTGTCAAATTGACAATACAATGTTGAGTATATCACTCTCTGTCTCTCTCATACACACGCACATACAGATGTTTAATCATGCTTCAGCTTTTTAAGTGTACTTATTTTGAGGCAATTTGTTCTTATCATTAATTCTCTGTTCTGTTGTCCAAAGTCAAAGCACACCAGGCCCTACACAGAGAAAATCAAATTAAGAAAGGTGAATGCATGCATGACTGTCTTTTTTCCTTTGCTGCAGTGCTGTGTAAACCTACGTGACACACTTTTGTAACTTTGGCATTTTGTTTGTGTGAACAGCACTAGGAGCTATGACATCTTTTAAAAGACCCACTCTTGTATTGTTTGATATTTTATCTACAGCTCTGTTGGGATGTAGTGTAAATGGTGTCTGCTGTATGCATGGCCATGATGCACTTTTAGCAAATAGGTCATTTTACTTTCTTATTTGTAACTATAGTGCGTTCTAACTATTGGTCTAACTATAAAAGCGTTCTTTTGTACTTGTAGCATTAGGCTTTCATTCTGAATATTGATATTAGCATGATATTGAAATGAGTTAATGATATTCAACTAAAGAGAAAAAAACAGGTGACTGTGTCTTGGGGTAATAAAGGTACAGCAAAAAGAACTGAGCCAAGCGGGAATTAGGGCATATCTTCTTCAGACCCTAGGGAAAAGGCGTGCTAGACCAATCAGCGGCAAGGAGTACTACATGAACCACTGCACGACATATCTAGCCATGTAGAAAACTACATCAACAAATGCTGCCTAGAAATATCTCGCATGTATCCCAAACCTGTCTGGTGTCGCCATGGGTACCAAAATTGGACCCAGCTACACATTCTTATTCATAGGTTGGCTTGAACACAACATCTGCAGCAGCTTTGCAGGTCCAACACCAGAACTCTACAGACGATACATTGATGACAGTTTGGGCACCACCTCCTCTGAGTCACAGCTGCTACAATACATTCATTACATACAAAACATCCACCCTGCCATACAGTATATCTTCTCAAGCACATCTGTCACCTTCCTCAACATCAACATAACCTTGCAGGATGGCCTCCTAGCAACCACCATCCACTACAAAGCCACAGACTCATATGCGTACCTGGATTTCCACTTCTCGCCCCATCCTCCACACTTCACAGCATCCCATACTCACAATTCCTCAGACCCAGCAGACTACCCTCTAGATCTGTTCTCTGCTAAACGAAAACCCTCCTCTGCACCACGCACACTTGCACTCCAGCCCACCCACAACACCAAACACGCCAAGCCTCGCTCTATTGCCGTACTCACCCATCACCCCCACAACCTCCCTTACACAGAATCCTCCTTTCCAACTGGCACCTACTATCTAAATCTGAGCCACATCTCTTCATTCAACCCCCCACTCCTGGCATCCCAGTAGGACAAGAATCTTTCGTTCATTCTAAACTTCACACATGCCCACACCTCAGCACCACCACACAGCTCCACATGCCAGAACCACCTTCAACGTCAAGCGTCATTTCACCTGCACCAACAAAAACATCATTCATGACATCTTATGCACAATCTGCCACACTCTGCTCTACATCGGCGAGATGGAACGCACACTGAACGACTGCTACAAGGAACACCTCGCTGACACAAGAGAAACACCCTGGTTGCAAGACACTTCAATATTCCACACACTCTAGACAACGTGAAAATCTGTGCATTCTGGCAAATTTCATGAGACTCCATAGATTGCAAGAACATGGAATCTAATTTTATCTCCCCTTTCGGCACTTTGACCCCCACAGGACTCAACTTGAAACATTGACCTCTCCTCCACCCAGCCTTTTTTCTTCCCTTCCCCCTCCCCTGTTCTCCACTGCAATGATCACCACACCCCTTTTCCCTTTCCCTCTCCCTCACCTCCCCTTTCACCAGCCCAGATGGGACATTCCTCTCCATTGGCTGTAGTGCTCCTTGCCGCTGATTGGTCTAGCACCCTTTTCCCTAGGGTCTGCATCTCTTCCCCACATTCTCTTCTTGTCCATCAACTGTACCTGACCAGCATTGTTGTCAGCTAAGTAATTTTTATCTTTTGTCTGTGTCTGCTGTGCCATCCTGAAGAAGAGGCTATGCCCCGAAACATCAACTTGTTGTCTAATTCCCACTCGGCTCTTTGTTAATATTAATTACTTAATTATATGATAATTTACATGTGGCTAGAAAAGTCAGTGTTCTACATTTGTTTCCATTTCTATTTCTATTTTGAAAAGTTCAGTACCTTTGAATCAGCTTGATTAGTCAATTTCATTACTTAAATTGTGCAGGTTAATTGTTGTCCTTTGCTTAGAGCGCATAGTGGCAGTTCTAGAGATAAACAGCTTTTATCTGTATAGAACCATTATTATTGTGTGTGTTTTTTTAAGTACAACTCATTCTTCGTATGCTTAAGATTTTATGTTATATGCTAGTGTCAGTAAAATAGGAATCTAAAGTATATTATAACTGCTTTGTTTGTGTGACAGACCTGTTACCTTGACGCATTAATTTGGAAGATGGCCCATTATTCCCTGATATACTAAGTGGTATATCATTTTGATGCAGGTTTGAGTTGCTTATCCTAGCCTGTAGAAAGTCTTAGGTGGCCCATTGTTTTCTGATAAAAGGGACTAATAATATGTAGAGCCTATCTCCAAATATAAAAACTAAGTACTGTATTTGCATGTTTCTGGGTTTGTATGCATATGTGTATGCATTTTTAAATTCTTAGAAAAATTTGTCCTTTAAGGGCATGGTGGATTGTTGCTCAAGACTTTGGGACCTATATGAATCACACTTATTGTTCTTGAATGAAGTCAGGAAATATTCAGTTTTTCAATGTTGTCTTGAAGTGAATCAGGAAATATTTGATTTTTCAAATAAAATTTTCAATCATTGCAAAACACTATGCTGTAGCTGTTGTAAGGTTGGTTCAACGTTTCCAAGTTTTAGATGTTTTCAAAGCAAAGAAACGTTTGGTTGAAGGTGTCAGTGCAGTCTCCTTGACCCGTGGCTGAGATCATTTGACCTTTTGCCTGATGTCCATGGTAGTGACTGAAAAGGGAGATGGTGGGCAGGCAGTGTTTCAAGGTTTGAAGGTTTTGAAACAATAGCAAGCCATCCTATCCACCCAATACCTTGAGTAGGACCAGTTCCGAGCTGGGTCAAGGTTTAAAAAGCATTTCAATGCATTTCAAAGTACCAACTTTGAATGTGTGAACCGGCCCTTAGTAATAAATACTGTTGCCTAGATAATAGACTCTTGTAATGCTCTTTCCTGAATAAACACATGACAGCTTTGTATTATGTGTCTGGCACATGTGTTTTCTCTGCTTGTGGCACTTTTTTTAAAAACAGGGCTGACAGCCGGGCGTTTTCTCTAGACACTGTACGTGGTTTCCCTTCCCTTCTTTTTCACCCTGCACTTTTCATTACCCTGTCCCCTCCTTTACCCTTCATTGCAGACGTGAAATTAAACAAAAAACAAAACCTTTGTATTAATGGTGTCATAATTGAACCCATGCCTTTTATGCTTGCAGTTTTGTCACAAATATTTGCTGTGAACTGTGTCAGCACTCTTTTCAGCCACCCCTTACATTATCTTCTATTTTCTAAAGTAAAAACCATACAAAAAAACCAGTTCATGTTTGTAGGAAAATGTAACAGTAAGAGGGCTTACATCAAGTTTCATAAATACCTATTACCCCCTATTTTTTAAAACTTTGTCAAAGCAGTTGTGATACCAGTGCACTGCATAACATTGATGTATTTCAGTAGTTTTCATACAAGTTTATCCAACTCCCCCCCCCCCAAGCAAAAACCCCAATCCCCAAGCAAAAACAATGTATTGCAGTTATTGTCAGTTATAATCAAAATGTAACTGAGGTGATAAATCTACACGAAAATTATTACTGACTTGAAAGGTTGGTTTTTGAATTGAATTGCTGTATTGATTCAAATTGAATCCAATCTCTAAATCTTACGGTTATAAAGACAATCCAGAATTGTACGCTTGCTTATGCATAAATAGTTGTTGGTTGTTGTGCTGCATAAATATGTCAGTGTTCGGTGTTAATCACAACTTGATGGTGCTTTTTTTTTTAAAGCCTTTAGGTATAACATGCAAATAAAGTGATGTCTCACTCTGTGCTTCAAAGCTAACTGGAGTCAGAGTGCACACTTATTTTTAAATAAGTGAAATTCATTTACATTTTAATAGTTGTTGAGCGTCTGACAAATTACTCTGTTTCCAATCACCAGAGTTGCATCTGTTTGGTTTGCAAGTATAATTGTAACATTTTGTGAAGTTCAAATATATGTAAAAGGAAAAAGAAAGTGTTGTATACCGTATAGAACCATAGACACGAGTACATGTATCAGCTTCAAGAAATGGAAACTGAGAGTCCCGACCAGAATCTTTCACATGTTATTTCCTCGAGTTCCAGGTGCTTTTATTTTCACAGGATGAATGTAAATCAGCACTTAAACATCTATTATTAAAATATTACCTCCCCCCCCACCCCCCCCACAAAAAAATAAACAAATTTGCAGGTTGACTGTATTTCATTTTGTGCTGTGTCTCTGGACTGCACATTGCACGTGTATGTGGTGAACAGATCGAGGACGTGGTCGGGGGGACAGTCCCCCACAGGGAGCACTGACAGACGATGACAGTGTGGAGGAGGAGGAGGAGGACCCATATGTTGATGATAAAAAGCGAAAGCTGGTTAGTGGCGTGATTATATGTGGCAATAATCTTATTTCCTGGAACGGTTCTGATGTGAGGAAAAAAAACCAAATGAATGAAAAGCTGTGACACTTAGAGGTTGTAAGGTTATCATCCTGAAAGGGTTAAAAAATGAAAAAAGATTGGCTTAAAATGTTGGTGGTTAATGTCCACAAAAGCATAATCAGTGCAAAGTTGTTGTTCTCAGCTGCAAGTGTCTAAATGACTCTGCTTCTGCCTGTCGGTGTCCATTCAAGTTGCTTATCATCTATACATTTTCTCACAGTCTCCATTCTTCTTTAGACCCCTTCTGTTTTTGTATTTCTTGTACCAAGCTCAGTGCCTCTGGTTCACAATCTTTTTTCTGTCTTTGGTCCGCTGACTTTCAACAGCCTATCTCTTTGCATGCACAACCTACCTGTACTTTCTTCTTTTAAAAGTTCTCAGAAAACCTATCTGTTCTGTCTGCCATACTAGATTTGATCCTGTCCTGTCTTTGCCTACTGAGGTGTAGCTTACGAGTTCGTTTGTGGGAGTCTGTGTGTGCATGTGTGTGTTGGGTGTGCATGTGCAGGTGAACATTTGTGCCTTGAGTTATTTTATAAGATTTGATGCCTTATAAATATTTTCATTATTATTAAAATGGCAATTTCAATTTGTACATGAATAATGACCACAAGATCTGAGGTAGGTATGTTTGCATTTGTATGGTTGAAGACAAAACCTGCTCCAGTTGTTCGAAGTGATCCTGCTCGAAAACCACAGCCACCAACAAAGCAGTTTAACTCGGAAGATGAAGACGATGATCATAGTGAGGAAAGTGATGATGACGACGATGATGATGATGATGATCGTCCACAAGTCGAAGGGTAGGACAAGATTTGAGGATGTGGAAATGAAATAGTATCCACTTACACACCATTTTTGGGTTGATTAGTTTTCTTGAGACTCAGGTGTCCTTTTGGATGGTAGAATCTAAAATGTAAGAGGAATATTTTCTTTCAGCCTTTTTGGATTGTTCCTTCCACCGAATTTTGCAGCAAACCATTTTTATGATCTGAGGATTTGTTTTCAAACTAAAAGCCACAAGAACAGTGTGCTGTGAATGAACGTTATGATCAATGGATGAACATTTCTAGCCTGCTTGAAAAGAAGAAAAACACACCACGGCAACTGCTGCTCAGGTTATCTTTGTCCACTTCAATCCTGTTAATATTTCATTTCAGTGCCTATGATCCTGCAGAATTTGAGAAGCTCCAAGTATCTACAGAAATCAAAGAACTTTTCCAGTACATCACAAGGTAAATGTGTGGTTGAGTTGTGTGTGTATGGTTATATGCTGTTTTCCATCTTTGCTTATTTGCTTTAAAATTTTTAGAAAAATCATTCATTATTTTTATTTCCTGGAAAGACAGTAGCTTTTTTTTAACTTCATTTAGAATTGTTTATTGTGAGTCTAACTAAATTGCTTTGCATAAACACATTTGGCAAACTAGGATGGTCATTCATCTGATTAAAACAGGCTCTTTAGAGGCAAAGTTGTTTCAGATTTACTGTATGTGAGATGTGTTGTAGGAACTACATGTATGTTCAAAATGTAAACATGTGCCAGGTTTTGTGGTCCACAGATTTAATTAGAATTTTACATGTGGCATAATAGTGAAACAGCCATCCTTTGTAAACTGCAGATACACCCCACAGACCATAGAACTGGAACACAAACTAAAGCCATTCATCCCCGATTTCATTCCTTCTGTGGGAGACATTGACGCCTTTATCAAGGTTTGTGAGCTCTGTTAGTGGTGAAAGTCTCGGGATTGCGCTAACAGGGAGGGCAGCAGCAAGCCGTGTGTTCTGTGTGCATGTGCATCAGTGAGAGAGCGTGTGACTGTGCATGTGTGTGCTTGCGCACATTTGTGTGTGTGCATGTGTTAGTGGATGCATGCATATCAGTGAGTGAATGAGTAAGTGAGCAAAAGAAAAGCAGATATATGAAAGGGTCTTTAGTTTTCTGTGTGTTTTCACGATACATTTTCATGTGGTACCTGGTTACTGCATTAGATCCCACGCCCAGACAGCAAACCCGATACATTGGGACTGACGGTTCTGGATGAGCCATGTGCAAAGCAGTCTGACCCCACAGTCCTTGATCTTCAGCTGAGGGCAATTTCAAAACAAACAACAGCCAAAGCTTTGGTATGTGACCATCCTGCTACCTGTATCGTCTTTGCTGGATAGGTTCACATGATAAATTTCAAGAACTTTTTTTCTTTTGATTAGTTGGTGGGTTGGTTGGTAGGTTAGTGAGGAATAATTTGAGGATATACTTAAAACTTTTTATACTTCTAAAACTTTTTTTGGTCCCTTTTTTTTTTAATGAGAAATGATTAGTAAGACTAAACTCGCTTTCTACATGCCTTCCGGCTGAGAAAAAAAGTCTTATTGCTCTCGACACAGTGAGTAGGGATTTTTTAAAAAATACTTTGGATGTATTAAAAGTCGCTTTCAGGTGTAAAGAGTGCAGGTTAAAGTTTTGTTCTTATCCAAACTGATGCAAAACTATGAAACATTTAGGTGGTAAAACGCCTTGAAAAAGCAGAAAAAAATCCCAAGGCAATTGAAAGTTGGATTGAAAGCATCCGCAACCTTCACAGATCCAAGCCGCCTCCAAATGTTCACTATTCAAGGTGAGGAATTTTGCTAATGTTCACCATGCTGCAGTCGGTGTTGCAGAAATTTACTGATGTCATAACACACCAATGCATTGGTGATTATAAGGTTCAACTTAATTTTCCTTGGGGTTTTGGGCATGTTTATTAATAAAACACCAAAAAAGGTAGTGTTGATAACCATCCAAATGTATTTTTCAGGAACATGCCTGATGTTGAAAGCTTGATGCAAGAATGGCCACCAGAGTTTGAAGAACTGCTGAAGGAGGTATTGATGGGCTGAGTATTTCAATGCTTCCCTATCTTCAGTCTTGAAAGTGTACATTTTCCCCTAACAATCATTTTGCGAGTGGCTCCATAAGTTTACTAGCCGATCTGAAATCTTTCTCGCCAGAGGATGGAAGTATATATTCAATCTTTTGGTTATGTTGTACTTGTTGGGATTAGCTTTACATGCCAGTTATCATTTCTACTCTCCCAAGTATCTTTTCATTCTCACATAATCTTTTCACTCCCCAAGGCAAATAGAATAGTCATCTGGTTCAGGTCTCATATTGTAGAAGGTGTTTAGAATGCATGTGTGTTCTTTCAATAATCACTTGAAGATATTTGTCAAAAAAGAGGGGGGGGGGGTTAAAATAACACACACAAAAATTTAGGATATTTTTACACGGGAATAAATGAAGGTAAATATTTATTGTTTGTTTGTGAGTTTGTTTTAAAGAAGACTGCCGTACTTAGTTGAAAAAAAATTATTTACTTTTCAGGTTTCACTTCCAACTGCAGAACTAGATTGCGACCTGGGACAGTTTACAGAAATCATTTGTTGTAAGTTGAATTTTTGTGTAGGACTTCCTATAAAAAGTAAAGTCGACAGGTAATGAACTAGGGAGCTGCTTGCCTTGAAGATGGGAAAACCAGAGATCTTTGGTTCAGATCACACCCAAGCATATTATTTTTGAATATGATACCCAAGTTGCCGACTTTGCATAAAACAGTGAACAGTCATTGCTCTGTTAATATGAAAAAGACATTGGATTTACTTTGGTCTGATATATATGTGAGGTGTGGAGGGGCCTCCAAATGAACTGTGCTTATACGATTAGCAACTACGTGTGAGCCTGTCCATCAAAATCGTTTTCAGATATGCTTGTTTTATCTTGCAGCCATATTGGATATTCCAATATACAGAGGCTCATCTCATCACAATGAGAAAATACAGGCTCTCCATGTTTTATTTACGCTTTATTCAGAGTTCAAGAATTCTCAGGTGGGTTTAGGGTATTTATCAATGGTTTGTTGCTCAGGTACAGTGAACCAGGATGCACAGTCATCCAGTTAAGAAAGCTCGTACGGTGCTTCAAAATGGCCTAGCATTAACTGTGAGGCATATGCACTATGTTATAGGGATTTGTTTTTCATAAAAGCATGCATACAAAATGTATGCGTGTGAAATTGTACATTCACAGATAAATGTAAAAATATGCACCTGCAAACACTTGCATAAATGTACAAGCACTTTCATGATTTGTGTACTATATTTGTGTTACATTTGTTTCTAGAATGATTTATATCAAGAAGAATAAGTCGAGCTATATGTTGTGTTTCAGCATTTCCAAGCACTAGCTGCAAACAACCAGCTTGATAATGCGCTCAAGACAAGTGGGGCAGGAGATTCTGCTTGATCTGGACACATTCTGTGGTGACTGACATGACCGCTTGGCATGAGGGGCACAGCTGCTGCCCATTGTTACATTTAATTTTGTTGGCAAACTAGATTTCTGAAGAGACATTAACACGGATGCATCTGTGCAAGAAAAGATGCCTTGATGATAAGCCTCAATGAGAATGCTTTGAACACCAAGCACTTAATCTATTATCCCATCTTTAAGGAAGTTTCCACTTTATTGAAGTATTTAAAAAGGGTGGGGGGGAGGGAAGAGAGGTTAATTATTGGTTGCATAAGGTTCCACCGCAAACTGGGTGCGTATCAGGACGGTGGAGTGTGGGGGGGGGGGAATTGGATCCTATTACTAAGGCACCAAAAGAGCCACAGAATGGAGTTTGCACTATGTATAACTTCAGGAAATGATCCTTGGCCACACCAGGATCTGAACCAGCAACCTGCTAGTCCACAGCTCTACCAACTGAGCTATCCAGCCCCCTGGGGGAAAGAAAGAGAGGCATGCAGATAGATAACAGGGAATGACACACCTGCTAAACTGTTTCGTTAAATATGTACATGTATTATGATAATGATGTTACATTAAAGATGCCCTTTCCTCAATTTCTACTCAGCTAGCACCATCTCACCCTAATATTGTTGCAATCCCCTACCCCCAATTCCAAAAAAACCCAGACATTCCGTGTGTACTGACTTTAACAAATAGATTTCCATCCTCCTGACAAAACAGTTGCACCCATACAGTAAAAGGAGGTTAAGATTTTAAGTTATGCTAGGCTGGAGTGAAAATGGAAGATATCTCCCCTTACAAGTTGCATATGGAGTTTAATGCTAGTTCCATTGCGGGACTGTGGAATAGAATAATATTAATAATAGCAGTTTATTTCTATCTCTGTGTGTGGCTTTTCTTAACATTTTGTAGTGTTCCTGGCTTAGCTTGCATATTTGGGACCATGTAAGAAATCACTAGCAGGACTCTAAAGTGAAATAAGCACAGTGCCTGCTCACAGGATAAGCTTCGTCATAAATTCCACCCACAGGTTTTCCATGTGCATGATTAGTGCTTGTCCACATACTTTCACTCTTCTTCCAAAACAAGATTATCAGTTTGTATCGTAAGATTAATTGTTCATGGAAAGATTAGCATTTGTTACAAAATTATCAGCTTACCAGGTTAGCAGTTCGTTACAAGATCATCAGTTTTCAGTTTGAGTCCTTTTCGCCTGTTTTGCTGGATAGCTTGTCAGCAACAGCTTGAAAGCATGTCTGGGTGCATGGCTCTTGTGTCAGTTAAAAGGAATATCTCACTTGGAGGATGTATCTGCACTTGTCATAGATCCGTCCAACTCATGATTTAATTAAATGTCTGGTTATGATTTACAGATTTTATGGTTGGATGGTGTCTGCTGCATGGGTGCGAATTGTAAAACTCAAAGACAGAAACTAGTTGGGGAAGGGGGGGGGCACAGGAAAACCATATACTTGGCCACCAGTTTTGCAATCCCTCAACTATTACCTCCCTCCCTCCCCCCCCCCCCACTTAAAGAAACGTTCTGCCTAAAGGCACATAATCTTTCCCTCAAAGATAATCTTTCCCTCAGATCGAGTTCTTTCACATACTGTCAGATGACAAAAACATGTTCCAGATGCTTGTTGCAACGCTCACAGCATACAATTCAACTACCAGCTTACAAGGATTTTGTAAAGACAGAATTGTCAAAAGTCCAGATTTCTGATGCATTTGACAGACTTCCACCCATATCTTGGTGTTCTCTCTCTCACACATGCCTCCCACCACACCCACATACCCACAATGATTATTAGTTCCTTAAAAATAATTTTTAACAAATTTTACCATGATTTTGAATTCCATTTGTGTTTGGTATATTATAAACTAGTCTCACCGATTCTTTGTGGCTGCAATAATACGGAGTATGTGCAGCCACAACGCTTTTTCTGAATCCAGATATTGAGATAATTCGAGATTTTTTTTTTTAATTTAAAAGGACCGTTTCACGAAGTGAGCAACTCTCCACACCCACGAAGTTTTGCCGATGGTCCCCAAAAGGATAAAAGGCAGCCAATAAAAGGCCACTGGTGCTGTAAAATGCATGCAGCGACAGGCGTGGAAATCTGTAAATTTACACAGACCTTTCAACACTGATTTTCAGCACTCCGCGGTAATTATCTTTTACATGTACCAAAATACCCATAACAATTTGCCTGTAGTTCTATAAGGCCGCATGAGTTATTCCCCTTACTTTGTTTCGTAACTCAACATGGCAACCATGGGCCCTCACTCTAACCTTGATGAATTGGAAATATTCGATTCCACGGGGCTGAAAGTTATTGGTTCTTCAATTCTTCCAAGAGAGGATGAGAAATATTCTTTGGTGATTTTTCTGCGCAACTTTGCCTGAGTTGCTTGGTGTGTGTTTTATGCATTTTAGCGAACGTTTTTTAAAGTTTACATTCAAACATTTATATATAATATATCATTATATCCAGTTTCGAGTTTGAATTTCTGTTTGGTTGCACGACGGAAGATTGTATTCCCACCTCTTCGCCTATGTTGAACCTAAAAAAAAAAACCAAAAAAACCTACTCATAATTTTTAGGTGTGACTGTGAGCTAGACGTAGATCAGATGGGTATGATTGCTTGAAAGAAAAGGAATAGGAGAGTAAAAGCCTGTAGAAAGCTTTTAGATTCTCAAGAGCGTATATAAAGTTCCTGTTTGTCGTCTACAGCTTGCTGAAGGTGCAGGCACTGTCTCACCTGTCAGATGTTTTGGTTTCTACCAAAACCCGCCTTGTATTCATTGGAAGCTCAACACCAAAACAAATGGCAGAATATTTGCAGAGAAATGCCACTTTCTTCCGCGGTGACCTTTTTACTGACCCCAGCATCAGTCTCTACAAGCATTTCCAACTCAAAAGAGGTGTTTTCCGTTCACTGGTTCGGCCACTGTATGCTGGACTTAGAACCTATGGCTTGAAAGGCATCACGGAAGGTATAAATAAACTGATTTTATGGCTTTCTATTAGCAGGTGGGAAAAAAAGTGATAATTGTTTTAGGACCAGGAGTTAATAAAACTGGTTTACAAGAGTTGGTGGGTACAGTTTCCTACCCATATTTACAAAACCAAAGGACCACCAGAAACTGGCAGTTAAGTGGTTAGCATAAATAAATTGTTTCAAATAGTTTATGCTGCATCGCATGGTGGGATTAGATGAAGGTCTAAAATTTTCAGTGATAAAGCCAGTACACCATTTACAGGTTACGTGTAGACAGAGTTTAAAAAATAGCTCCTTAACTGACAGTACTCTGCTTTTGTTCAGGAATCCGTTTAGGAAAAGAAACATCGCACCTTGCCGGTGATTCTTGGCAGCAGGGAGGAACAGTTTTATTGGACAAGGATCAGACTGTTCTTTATCAGGTATAAATTATTTACTTTAGGACTACACACCTGTGCAAATGTAAATCACTTGGTTTCTTAAAAATCTTGTTTGTGTCAGTGTGCTTGTGTTTGTGTACACATCCATTTGTGCAACTCAGGAACAAAAGAGTGAAATGTGCAGGAGCATAATAATGCACCTGTGCATGCACTTCCATGTGTGCATGCATGCCTGTGTGTGTGCATGCGCTCCCCAGGACCAAAAGAGAAGTAGTGAGATGTGTAGGATCATACAACCATTCGTATCTCCATTCTGCATCTCGAAGAGATTTTTCTGAATTTTTTTCTCCACTTATAAGTGGCTGTGTAAATACTTTTTGGTGGTGACAGTGGTTTGGATGGCTGGTGGTAGGCAGACCATCAGATCTGATTCCCCCAGTGGCCAAAGACTATGTCTTGAAGTTAAATGTTGTGCAGAGTGTATAGATGTCCATCCCCTACACATTTAGAGGGAATACATGTATTTATGCATGAGAGTCTACGGTTAAATATTTTGAAAAAATGAAAACATTATTAAGAAGGTAGCTAGCGGTAGTGTGCAGTAAAGGAGCCGAGAGTAGCCATTGTTGACCGTCAAACATGAGGTGTGTGATGTGCTGCTAGATCCCTATAGCTCAGTGCTAAGGTAGTGTACAAATTTAGATCAAGCAATTTGGTGCCAACGGTTGGTTAAACTTTTTGATTTAGTGGAATAGTTTTCTACACTTTAAGCTAGGACCTTGCCCCATGAGGCAACGTAAAATGCTTGATTGCTAAGGCCTTGAACTTTGAAATGTTTCCAGCACACAGAAGAGCACCCAGCAGACTGGCCCAGCATGCAAGAGGTTCTGGAGCTGGTAGGGATACACAACGCCAAGGTTGACTATAAAAAGGCTCTTGATGACTGGTTGAGATATCGGGAAGAGAGTCGCACAAAGCAGTAGTGTGTCAAACATCAGCAAGACATTTGCAGATTCTGTGAGTTACTCGGTCTTGGTTTTGTTATGCTGTGTCACTGTTAAGCGCATCGAGCCCTTCGGGGCAATAGCCGTTTTGAAGAGTCCTTTTATTATTATGTTGTCTATTATGATGTCTGTGTTACCCAACTTGTACATTGTGCTATGTGCTGTGCATGGGAGTCTTTGGGTCCACTACAGTCTTTGTTGGTGCTGCCATATTAAAACATCTTTGTGTATAATTGGTTTCAAAGTTGCCAGCCAATTTTGCTTTCCGTAAAACCTTTTTTTAAGGCCTGGCTTGCTGCAGTTGTCTGTCTGACCACTCTTTCATTACCAGCATGAAACTGAACTTACCTCCCTTGGAATGACTGTCGTGAAATATATCATTGCTGACAACGTTGACCAACCAACCAGCCTTGTAATGATCTGGCCTGTCCACCCTACTCCAAACAACTTGTCATCAGGCGAGGCAGTACAAGGGATGTCATCAAGTGCAAAACATTTGCTAGAAAAGTGAGCATCTCATGCTGATGTGGAACATCACTTGTGGTGTGTCAGGTTCTGACAAGCTGATTGGGTGTGTGGTATCACTGGTATGTGATGTCTGCTGAACCTGGTGGTGTTGTTTGGTATTCAAACACACAATGCTTAATGCTTTGCTGTCTTTTTGTGTTTAATTTGGCTTCCATTTGTTACACACCCATTCAGAATCCTGTTTTCATTTGATAAATGAAGAGAAGGAGGAATCTTTTTTTTTTTTGGAACCATCAAGCTGCTTTGCTTGAATGGGAGTCTCTGTTTTGTCGGGGTGGTTTAAGGGAAAATGGGGAAGAATAATACTTAAAAAAATATATGAAGCAGTTTGCTGGAATGGTGGTCTCTTTCTTGGGAGGAGTGGTGGAAGGAGGGTGTAAGGGAAATGGGGAGGAGGTTTGATATGTACGAAGAAGTAACAGGGAACAACTGACAAAACAAAGACACAGATTAAACAAAATTGGAAAAACCCCATCTTGTGTTAGCATGTGTTAGCATGTGTTAGCACACTGGAAAGACAAGGAAGCGGCTATGTTTCACATTTGAGAGATGGGACTTTGTTGTGACATGTTAACAAATGTTCAAGGCTACAGTCAAACCCATTCCAGCTCAGCTGATGTTATTACTAAGTCTGCGATTGCTACCCACTGTGACATGGGGGTGGCTTGTACTATTATGATAGCTCATCCTTGGCAGCAGTTTAGAGGTTTGTGGGTTCAGATCTTGTGTCCAGCATTTTTCTCTGCAGGATGCGTGTGATGACATGGATGGCCACTGGGGGCTTTCTCTGGGTCATATGAATTCCTCCCCCTTCCCCAGCACCTTTCATCCTGTTTCATCACCCTGTACCTTCTTTCACCCATCATGAGAAAGCCTTTGTTTGCATGCGTTTCATTAAAGTATTGAACTCAGTCATATCAGCCAGTTGTGACCTTTGACCATTGCACTTAATTGTGCAAAGTATGATACTTTTTAAATTAAAACATAATGTAGAAAGAAGTCGTTTGTTCAAATGTGTGGTTATTACTATTAGATGTTTAAAGCAGCATTTCAGATGACACACTGAAGAACTTTGGCTTGTTCATTTTAGTTAGGACGGTTTGGTAGTAGAAACAGAACTCTGAAGGGGAGTGCGCATCCTTACGAGCATGTATTTTGAACAGCGTTGCTTCTGCTTTATAAGTTTGTTCCCCTAAACAGAAAGTCAAAAGCCGAAAATCCAATCATCATATGCTGTAGTACATTTTGTTTCAGTTCCCGTCTTTTCCTCAGCCCTGTGCCTAGGACAGAATGATTGTCTGGTATGAAACTAGCGGCCGCAAGGTTACCAGGCATGATGGGAATGCTGTTCCTGTCACGAGGAGATGAGCTGAGGAAGACCGTGGGCAGAGTGGGCAATCCTTGTCTTGTGAGCACATGAATAAAGGACAGTGTAATTACTGGGAAAGCGAGACTTTAATTACTGAGGAAGACCGTGGGCAGAGTGGGCAATCCTCTTCTTGTGAGCACATGAATATAGGAACGTGTAATTACTGGGAAAGCGAGACTTAAATTACTGAGAAAGAGGAACTGTTTATGTGCTGGGAAAATGGTGAGCATTTTGCAGTGGTCATGCAGATCTTCACCCTCTCACATTTTGGTAACTAGTTTTCTGTACTCCAAGCAGCAGAGACTTGCGTTTCTTCAGATCATTCCTTATGCACATCTAGAAACTTGACATGACCAGAGGAAACTGTGATGGACCATATGGAGATTTTTTTAATTAAATTTTAAATGAATCATTTTGAACTAGAGGAACTCATTTGAATATTGCTAGAATAGATTCCCCACAGTGCACTCATACACACACACACACGCACCAGACCTGGGTATCCCTACCAAAAGTTTTCAATATTCAGAATCATTATTTTCAAGTCAAAATCAGTATTTTTTCACTGCAGAACTGGCACGAGTTCCTGTCACCCTTCCGGTACAGCAAAATAACAGCGATTTGCAGGTGGAGACATCCAAAACACGGAAAGGCAGTGCAGCGAAGAAAAACTTGGATCAATAAAGAACAAATGAGGACAGAGCACTTAAATTATCGAAAGATAACTCCAACAAAGATACTGGCAGCGCTCACACATAGCCGTATGCAGACGCCTGTGCCCAAGGGAGCTTACTGTACCCAAACACGTAGCAAAGAGAGGGCCGAAAGAAAGGAACTTGGATCGGATAAACAAAACACATCGTCAATCTGAAACTCATATTTTCCAGCAGAATCTTTTTTCTGTATTTAAATGCAAATTCCGAATAAAATACGGGAAAATCGTATGGGTACCCAGGTCTGCACACGCATACACACATGCACACTGAAAATATTTACAAATATTGGGCAGTAGGGCAGCTTCATGCAGATGGAAGTAGAAAATGGGAAAATGCATTCATGTGGATTTTGCTACATAAGCATGTTCAATTCTTTTGTGCAACCACAGTTTATCATGTCAGATATTTCCACTATCTTTTGGGGGTGGTTTGCGTGTTTGTATCTGGACTGCATGAGAGGATACAGCTTTGGGCTACTACATGTAATAATGTGCAAAAATCTTTATGGTAAGAGGAAACACATTTACTTTTTGCATAAATACACATTTCTCTAGTGTTTGCCTTGAAGTACCTAAGAGTGCTTTATAGGACGTGTTACAGAAGTTTAAGGAGTGATTCAGAAAGTTATATTAAGGTTGATATTAGACTTGACAGATAAAACAGGTTATCTTCTTGTGTGAGATTGTCTAGTATGATTGTTACCTTGAACTGAAGTAGTGCTTTCTATTTCATATTCCATATGACATTGCAATAATGTGATAAAACTGTAGATGTTATTGTTATTTTCATTTGTGGTATGTGTACATGGCTTCAGGAACAATGCTCTTCTAGTGAGATCTGTGAGAGCGCCAAAGATAGGTACATATAGGTACAATCCTGAGCAAGACAGTACCCTCCCGCCCCCCAAATGGAGACAGAGTTGTGTTATGCCAGACTTCAAGTATTACATTGTTTTGTCTCCCTGCCCCCCCCCCCCAAATGCTATCATCATTAATAGATCTGACCACAACTGGCCAGGCCTGTTGTACAAATAGTAAAGATCAGAGGTCAGGGGAAGATTTTCCTGTTTTATGTGTGCACTTGTGCATGTTTGTGTTTGGGAGGTGGTTGGGGAAAAGCTCGGTTTCCGTGTGAGGTAAAGTGCAATAATCCCTAATCCTAATCTTCACATCTGAAGCCAGTGTTACAGACAGGAGGAAGCAACATCAGAACCTCGGACGTCTCATCCTAGCCTTTCTCACATCTGTAGAACTGGCCTCATTGCAGATCTAGCAAAGTGTCGGCCAGAGGTCAGGTAGGTGTTCGTGGTCCCGCTCAGTACACAACAGATTCCTAGAAAAGGTTTTGAATAGGCATGTTCGTGAGGAATAATTTTGGAGGCGGTATCATGACACCCCCAGTCCCCAGCGGGCAAAGAAGCTTAACAGGGAACTGAATTGTTTGTGAACTGTTTGGTTCATTGAAATCAATGAAAACCTGTATGAACCTCAATGAAATGGAAACCTGTGTGTGAGCGCGCATGTGTGTGTGTATGTGCGGGAGCGCATGTGCCTACCTGCATGCATGCAGATGGATGTGGGTGTAGGGTGAATTAGAAAACATTAAAAATGGCAGTTTGTTCTAAGCTTGCATTTACTTGCGCAAATTGCAAACTGTTCAAAATTACCGCCTTGGACAGTTACACAGTGCGTTTCATTACACTTTTAGTTTATTTTATTGGCTGCATGATAATCTCAAAATTTAATATTGAAGTGTTTTACCTTTCTGTGGTAAACGTTTAAAAGCCCGATTTATTTTACTAAATTTCCCCTTATTTATTTTTTGATTGCCTAATCCACTAATGCATAGGCTGTCGCACATGCGCAGCAGACCTCCCCGGGTAGCGGATAACTGCTCACAGCACCGGCACGTCATGGTTCATTCTCTCGAGTGGGTGACAAATCTTTAAAGGTGTTGACGGTCGGGGGCTTCTTTCTGGGAACTCCATCCGGTTTTCTTTTCTGCCCATCCCCCCTCCCGCCGCCCCACGCAATTCTTTTCCGCTCCTATATATCCATATCGATCGTTGCTGATATGGCAAAGACTGAAAGAGACAACCAATGAATCATTCGTGAGCATTTTGGGGCAGATGGCCAGCTTGACATTTCACGGCTGGTGATAGCCCGTATTGCGACACGTCCGTTCACGTGTACCTGCGCTGTTAAAGACGCTCACCTCTGAAAGGTTTACGGTGCAAACTTTCCTGAATGAAAACCCTACACGCATGCTTAGTCAAGGGTATGACGCAAGCTTCCTGGGATTGAGCAACTGTACGGGATCACGAGCACAAAGACACGATTTAAAATAACGTCCCGCCACAAACTAGTTAGGTGCGTAACAGGACGGTGCAGAGGAACGATAAGCTCGCTTCACAGTATTACAAAATCGGACAAAACGTGTTGAAACAGCAGACGAACTAATTCAGCCGTCTGCACCAACGATATTTCTCTCGCAAGGTTTTCTCTGCAGCCTTTGCTAAACGAGAACGTAACGAAGGACATTGTGTGCGCAGAACGTCGATGTCAATTTTTTTGTAGAAATACTTGAGAGACGTAGACATAAATGTAAGGCGATGGGAATGGGGAAGAAATCAAAAGTGTATGTTCCTGGAAAGACAGCCAGAGGATGAATACCTTATTCCTCTAGCTGCGCGGCGGGGCAGCACTGCACTTTTCTTTAAGTTTGCCTCGCAGCACTTTTGAACTGCCGCGGAACAAATTGGCGCATTATTGCGACCTTTCACAAAATCAGCAACACAACATATACCACGTAATGACATTTTGATTGATCAGTGCGTTTGGTGGCATGTGTACGTGTAACAAGTTTTATTCAAGCCAGTTTCCTTAAGCTAGTCAACATATCAGCATATCAGTTGAATTTTTTTTTTAACCCGGAAGACTGGGGGGTGAAATGGGTGTTGAGGGGGGGGGGGAGTTTCTAGGAACTGTGCTAAACCGTTAGGAATTCAGCAGGGAATCCTGGCTGGGTTAGGGGGCCTTCCCGGTCGATCTATTAGCAACAGAGGTGCTAAGCCAAGAGTTCAAGCTACCATATGAATTTCTTTTTTCTCACCAAGTTCATTATTTTTTTAAATTCTAGCGCAGTCCGATATTTGCATGAGTGAAGCTCTTTCATTATATGGGGAAATTTTCTTTATTTCGAGACCGTAAATAAGAAATTCTTCCTTTTCTAGTTTCTGATGGATTTTTTTTTAAAAAATTGGGAGATGAAGGATTTACACTATGACTACTTCAACCATCAACCATACGTTGGCTTTTTCCCCATATGTAGTATGGCAAAAATACACTTCTGAAAAATCCAGAGAGAAAGCACTATGAAGAAAGATTTATTTTAATATCTTATTTTCCTTACTAAGCAGCAGAAAATAATCGATCGTTTTGAGGTTTTAGCATCAACGTGGAGGAAGGCCAAAAGCTGGTAATTTAGAGGACACCAAGTACTGGTCGGAAGGATTTTTTTTTAAAGGGAGGAGGGGTAATATATTAACTATCGGTGCACGGAGAGTGTACAGTGCGCGTTACCAAAATATGGAATAGGCTGCATATAAGCAACTTGTTTAACTTTTGTTTACAAAATTGTTCACGTTACGTGCCTTCCGGTTATCTTTCATAAGGCGTTTGCAAACTGTTTTAAGACACCCCCCCCCGCCCTCTCCCTCCTTCCTACTCTCACTCTCTGAGTATGTGTGCTCGAAATGGTGGTGGTGGTTATTTAGAGGGACAATGCTTCCACCTCGCGGTGATTTCGCACTATGGAGGGAAGGGGTCCTATTACTAAACTATGCACTGAAGGAACCACCAGACTGATGGCTGCAGTAAGATGGTCGGTGCGGACAGACAGTTTTAATGTGCGGGGAAATGGCCGAATGGAGTTTGCACAGTGTTTAACTCCAGGAAGTAATCCTTGGCCACACCTGGATTCGAACCAGCAACCTTCCATCTGCTAGTCCGCAGCTCTAAATAGCGAGTCTCTGGATCCATATCAGTCCCTCGCCCTCCCTCCGTCCCTTCCATGTCGGTCGCTCGCTCAGTTGCTATCTGAACCCGCCAACCACCCACTCACCCTGACTGGCACATAAATCTGGTTCCCTACAGCTAATTTATTATAAACGCCATTTCGACAGCTTCGGTCAATATCGAGCGAAAAAAATTTAAGCAGAAGGGTAGGGGGATGGTGAGACTTTCAACTGGGTTGCAGATTTTAGTCCTGATTTTGTAAAACTTTTAGCGATCCCGTTTACAAATCTGTTGGCGGCTAAACCGCCAGGGGTATGCAGAGACCCAGAGTTTATGCGTGTTGCTGTAAGGACACAAATGACTGGCACGCACACGCTGGTTTTAAACAGTAGGAGCAAGCTGCAGGTAGCTCGGACTTCCAGGCCTTTGCTGGACGCTTTGGCGCTGCACATTGTACAGTCGAGCAGTCAGACCGTGGTGCAGATACGATGTTCCTCCCTTTTAACAATTGATTCTTTTCTGGACCGTACCTTGAAACTAAAGTACCCTACCCTCCCACCACCGGTACCTACGGGATTCCTGTGTCGAGGCATATTTCGTGACGTTTCCGTGACCGGCAGCCGCGTAGCTATAGCACGGCATTGACATCTGTGGTCACCAGCGTCGACATGCACCTCCATCGAGCTATAAATGGGTCTGACCCCTGGCGGAGTATGATTCCACCCGAAATTAATTTAATCTAGGACCTAGGTGGAATTGCAGCTAATCGCAGATCGCGATTGTGGTCACGTGGTCTATTTCACCTAGGTACAATACACTTCCTTAGAGAAGTATTTATACCTATAGGGATAATTCGTGGCCAGTCGATAAACTGTGCAGACTCCATTCTGCCTTCTCCCGAACATTAAACTGCCTGTCCGCATTGCATGGTCATCTTACTGCTGCCATCAGTCTGGTGGTTCTTTCAATGCATAGCTTAGTAATAGGACCCCACCACCCCATAGTCCGACACCCCGGCGAGAGGGAAGCACTGCCCCTCAAAATTACCTTCCTACCTAGGCGCCTTTCCCAACCCCCACAAAGCTGGCCAAGAGAACCCCCTCCCCTCAATTATTAAAAAAAAAACTCGGAGAGGTCAATGACTACCCCCCCCCCCCTCCGCTCCAAGACTGACTCCTCCAAAACTATGGACAGACTCTAGATCCCCGCGTTGGTTTAATGGTTACGGGCGTCCACTTCAGAGGCATGCAGGAGGTCACTGGTCCGTGCCCCGGCCGGTAGCTGCCCTGCCAGATGCCTGGCACTATAGGGAACAGTACTAGGACTGGTTGGCCCTGTGTCATTATAATGTGACTAGGTAGGACTGAGGCCCGTGTTGTAGCAGCAGTCCCAGTGTGTCAGCACGTACACTTGTCTAAGCAACACCGTCCTGACATGGATCACGTTTGCGACAAACAACACCCAGAGACATCGTCTTGTGCATTATCTGGTAGGCAAGTCACCTCCGGTGACCTTTTGTAGAAATATTTCACTTAAACTTTGTTATCTTAGCAGACTAATTTTGCAGACAGAATGAAATGAGGTGTTTACGTGGTGACCACAAATCGATCTCGACCTCCGCGGTCTCCCGAATTCCCCCAACAGCCAAAATAAAATTGTTAGTTGAAGTAAGTTTTAAAGGAAAAGTTGGAGGAAAACAAAAATGACGACGAGGAAGATCAGAAGGAGGAGGAAGAAAAGGACGAGGAAGAACAATATTAAAAAAAACAGAGAGAGACAATCCACTAAAGTCTCAGACTGTGGATAGGTGGCCATTGCCCTAGGCATTTCTGCACCATGGCTTGATCTCGGGACGTAAGGGATGTTTATGGTTTTAATCAAGATGTCGCCACTGTGTGTCAGTGAAAGGAAAACCAGTAAGGCGCGTAAAAGCGACCTCTCCATTAACACAAGGGCGCCCTCTGATTCCCCTTATTGGGATCTCGATCCAGAACTGGGTTCGGTTGCATGAGAGTTCGTATGTGCACTTCGGGTCATAAGAAGAATCATAAACCCAGTCATTCGGAGTATTCTGGGTGTGTCTTTACGCATGTTCAAGAGATATGAATACTCATACAACCCAGTCCAGAGTTTCGTTAATATTGGTTTCTTCCCCCCCCCCCTCCACCCAACGAGCTATAGAGCAAGCAAATTATACAGGCTGCGTTAGGGGTCTTAGAGGTGGAAGGTCGGATGCATAGGTTTCCTGCAACACTGGCCAACGGTCGGTTGCAGGGAGGTACTTCACGTCTGGTCCTCCGTTCACAACAGCGATCGTAAGAACCGTTCACACCGACCTCTGCATTCAGCGTGCACTTTCATTCCACGTACAGAAATCGGGCAGACACACGAGCCCACGCAAACCTGGCCCTGGTTTAACTGGTTGTGTGCCCGTTCGCAATATAGACCGCAAACTATAGGGTCAGTCAAAATATGGGAACCACAGATAAACTCGGTCTGCCAACGCCGTTTAGCGGAGGAAGACAGATCGACCGTAATGGACCCTTTTCCTAATTCTCGGCCTAAATCGGCTTAGCTAATCGCAGAATACCTATACATCGAGCTTTTGGAGTCCCAGCCGGAAGTAGGGGTAAGCGTCACTTCGTGCAGTGACTTGGAAGGAGGAAAGTGCTTGAGAATGTTTGGTGTCTGGATAATACGGGCCAGCGTGTGTGAGAGCGCTTGTGTGCGCGCTGTGTGTGTATTTGTGTGTTTGCACGGCTGTGTTCGCATTTGTAAAGGTACGGCGGGTGTGCTGTGTGTGTGTGTCCGCGTTTGCACGGGCGTGTGTTTGCGTTTGAGTGTGTGTGCGCTCGCGCTCTATGTGTGGGCACGCGCGTTTGCACGGACTTGTTCGTGTTTGAATGTGTGTGTGCGCGCGTGCTCTTTGTGTGCGCACGCGCGTTTGGACGGGCGTGTGTTCACGTTTGAGTGTGTGCGCTCGCGTTTGCACGGGCGCGTGTTCGCGTGCGTGCGCGCGCTCTTTGTGTGCACGCGCATATGCGCGGGTGTGTGCTCGCGTTTGTGTGTATGAGTGTAGCGCGCGAGTGCGTTCGTGCTTGTCTAAATGTTTGCGTATGTCAGTGCCTATGGGCATGTGCTCACGCACGCGCGCGTGTATTGGTTTATAATAATACGTAGATTTACATGTATACTTCGCGGGACCCCGACCTCGAAAGGAGCAGGTTCACCGAGCATCCTAACTGCGCCTGACAGAATTTTAGAGACAACAGTAACGGGACAGACACGGACACAAGCACGCATGCAGGCGCGGGTACATGCACGCACGCAACACACACACACACACACACACACACACACACACACACACACACATTCGTCCACGAAATGTTATTACTGTACAGAGGGATTACCAGTTGTGAACAGAGGGAATGTACAGTCAAGATACAGTTTAAACAAGCGTGATTTGAGAACTTTTAATGTTTGAAAGACTGGATGTTTGCCACGTCTGACACCATCTCTGGATGTTAAAACAGGAGAGCAAGAACTCAAGCTCATTCGCCGACACAGCTGATGTTGTAGCTTGACGTTATGACGTCAACATACGTCAGTATATACAACATGACGTGAGAGTCCTTGCCAAGGTCTTGGTTGTCTTGATAGCTTATGTGATTAAAGGGAAGTAAAATAAAATGTCACGACGTCTGGTGAAGTATTTTGACGAAAGCAGTAGTTTGTGCTAATCACAATGTCAGAGCGTCAGCTGTTGAAACAGATGAAAGAAGAAGCAACATGGGAAACTGTCACAACTTGGGAGATTTCTTTTTGCTCTTGACGGGTCGTCTGCTCTGCTCGCTCTCACGAACATCGTCAAGAGTGTGACATGTGCGTAGGTGGAACTATCACTGTATTACTAAAATTATTTAATATGATTTCTTAATCATACGGCCGAGCCCCCACCAGCTACAGTCTCCCATAAAGAACAACAAAAGACTGTAATGCAATGAACACAAACAGAAGAATGTATTGTTGATAGAAACAGCGAGTATTTACAATCAAGACAATATATGTCACAACTCGTTTCAACTCTAGGGGTCCCGCAATTTCCTTCTGTTTGAGCTAGGTCTACAATAACATCTAATACCAACCTACATAACCCGCCTCGCCATTAAACATAATGACAAACCACGTACCTTACTCCCGCCTTTGCTTACGAGAAAAGAATGACCACGTGATGCACAACACTCACAGAACACAACACTCGTTCCCGAATGCTTCTCACAGTCTGCACGACAGTCTGTACGTTGGAGAGCTCCTTCCTTGGATATGTTCACCAGTAGATACCCTGAAGACCTCTTGAACGCCTCCACGTAACAGCAGACTTCGATGCTGACGATCACACACGCCACAGAGGATATGACGTTTTCCAAAGGCTGACACACAGCCCCTTGAGCTCACCCAAAGAGCTCGGTTACAGGCAGCCTCCTTTTAAGGCTGGACCTTCGCCCCCTGCTTCAGACGGTTGTCTTGTCCGCGGTCTTTGGTCTCCCTCCTTTACGTTCTGCAGTCCTCTCCCGCCCGGTCACCGTAGAGGTTTCCCACAGCAGAGGAACACGTGCTAAAGTCTCACACCAGTCTGGAGGTATCACACACCCTCGCAGAGTCCCTTGCGCTATGCAGCTGGTCTACTCAAGCCACGTGCCGTTGATACTAGACTTCCACACGTCTAGTACAACGAGACACCTCAATTCTGCAGCTGAACCCTCCAGCCTTCAGCAGACTTGTACCACAAGACACATTCGTCTCCCCACAGCAGCTCTTCTTCACAGGAGTTCAGGCTAACGATGCCCTCACTGCAGATTTCGCTGAAGATGCTCTCTTGGGCGGAAGATGCCCCGATCTCGCAGGATAGTTTGGCGGAAGATAATTGGAAGGTCTAAACCAGTCCTTTTATTCTCAACTTTCATCCATAGATTCTTTCAATCACACGCACGTGGTCAACAAGACAATTACATATTCGACCAATCAGGCCAGAGACTGCAGAAGCCACACCCTGTGTCAGCTACTAGAACACGACCCTAAGTGGACATCTAGAGTGGACATAGGTACCCCCTCCCCTTCCTGGCTGCTTACACCTCTCGGCTACACCAAAGCCCCTGATGCTCGATACTACGCATCAGCAGGTTCCTCCAGATACGTAATCCTCCCCTGTCCAAGTAACCCGCACCTGGCCTGGCTAAGGTCCCTTCCTAGCTGTGCCTCAGGGCGAGTAATACCTTACCCCTTGCTTCTAGGGCCTGCACCCCTGATCAGAAGTGTGAACAGGAACCTAACCTGGGCTGGTGATGACGTGAGCAGCAAGATGGCGGCTTGAACAAGGGGATTATGGACCTTGATTAGGGACTGAGGGTCGTGGATGGATCACACCTAAAATCTATGGTGCAATCTCCTTGACCCACCAGACCCCAAAACGTGACAGAAACGTTGTTGTGTTTATGACAAACATTTTATGGCTTTGTGATGTAATATTTGGGGAAATAAGTGAAATTGTGATATGACACCTGTTTTGTACACATCCCTACAAGAAGGATTTATTCAGAGGCAGTTGGGATCGAGAAGGTATAGAGGGCTGGAGGTAAAAACGCTACATTTAGGGGACAGACGCACGTACGGACGTAGGGACATAGGTACATACGGACGGACAGACAGACCAATCGACCAACGGTGTCGTTTTGTATATTGTTTGGGAACTGTTTGGTGGGTAAACACAATGATTATCTTGTTTATTCCTGATCCTACCTCGTCTTGAACACTCCGAGCGCTGTTTTTACCTCGCTGTCTGTAAAGTATTGCGACTGTCTGCTGTTGTTAGTCCGTCGTGCTGAAGTAGTACGCAGTACAGGTTTTGCTGCCGATGTGCAGCGTTGGAACAAAGTCTACAGATCTGAGGTCATTCACAGCAATATCTGACATGAAATGTCACAAATTTTGGTCTATTTTTAAAAGTGCCGTGCCCATTGGGGCAATCCAAAGGGATCTACGATTCACAGCTGCAGATTTCCGCATGGCAGACACGAAAAAGATCTGTAAATGTAACTCTAAGTTCTTTTTTTCCCTCTCAAACAATGACTACTACAGTCAAAACGCGTCGTTCTTTGCCATCGTAACACGCAAACAATAGAAAAACACCGCAATAAGGCAATAAAGACTCGAATACTTGGAGAAACACCCTTTGTTAGTAAAGCTAGTGCTAGGTTGTCGCGGCACAGGCCTGCTTGTGTACCCCTACTTCCTGCTCTGCAAAGTAGCCCATGCGCACTCCGGAATTAGGAAAAGGGGTCATTTGTCTGCTTTTCAGGAAATGTGTGTGGCCCTGTAATGACTCAGGTTCGAGTCATGGTCAAGGCTGACATGAATCTTCAACGCCCTTTTAGACCTGGGCAGTCAGTACAAAATAGGGGATATAGGCATGCGCAGTGCTCCACGAGTATCGTGATTTAGTGACAGAGTGCTCGTCTGTCACAGAAGTGGTGCTGGCTCTATTCCACGTTCATGCTTTTCTTAAAACTTTTGATAGTATCTGTATTGTTTCATGTATTATTTGCCTGGATTAACTTTTAAAGGAACCACAGAAGATTCTGTATGTACAAGAGATCGGGTTCGCTCAACATTTCCTTGGTTAACTAGCCTCTGGACTGGTGGTGGTGGTGGTTATTTAGAGGGACAGTGCTTCCACCTTGCGGTGATTTCGCACTATGGGGGGGTTGGAGTCCTATTACTAAACTTTGCACTGAAGGAACCACCAGACTGATGGCTGCAGTAAGATGGCCAGTGCGAGCAGGCAGTTTTATGTGCGGGGAAATGGCCGAATGGAGTTTGCACAATGTTTAACTCGAGGAAATAATCCAGGATTCGAACCAGCAACCTTCCATCTGCTAGTCCGCAGCTCTACCAACTGAGCTAACCAGGCCCCGTTAGCCCCGTGCTTCTGGATTGTGTGGAACCTGGGGACATGCCGTCACGAACACTCCATCTGCAGCACGTAAAAGCTCGAATTCACTAGAGCCAATCAAATGGCGAGCTATATTTCGGAGGTCTTTCAGGGGGCGGGGAGGGAGAGGGGATGTTTCGGGAGGGGGGTTAGGGGAAGGCAAGGGGTGGGCTATAAGCAGTAAAGATCTTCCAGGAAACTGCAACGTTTTCAATAGTGACCCTAAGGGATTAGCATATTTTACGTAAGAGTGTATTTTGATTGGCTCCAGTTTTTCTGCGCTTTTTCAAGCTCCTGACCTCACTGTGAGACAGCCGTCTGAGCCCAGGCCGTCGGTTGCATCATGGCAACAGGCTGTCAACCAGCAGGGGCAGGGGCAGGGGCAGGTAAGTGGGGAGTAAGGTACTGAGTGCTGAAAAAGGGGGAAGGGAAGTGGGGAATCCGGTTCTGAGTCAAGGACCCTGTGGTTGTAGAAATCAACAAAACTTGCCTTGAGTTTGAAACGAAAAAAAAAAAAAAGAAATTTGCACGAGATGCTCGAACGAACGGACGAACGAACAGACGGAGGGATGCACAGAAAGGAATAATTTCATTAGTCATCCCCTCCTTTTTCGTGTGGGTGACTCAGAAAGAGACAGAGAGAGAGCTTGAAAATGTAAAAGCCTCCTTTTCTGAGAGGCCCATTCGCCTCCTTGGGATCTCTATCGGGCGGGGCGTGGACCCTTGACCCCCGTCATTTCAAGCAATCTCCCTCACCAAATGATTGGTACAGCCTTGCTATATATATATATATTAGTATTTCGTGGATTTTTCTGACT
>SMGT01003974.1:518523-537651 GCA_004794575.1 Lanistes nyassanus
CCCCCCGCTGCCCCTCGCAGCCCGCCAACACGAGAACGCCTCATTCAGCCCCAGTCGCTGGTCGTTGAGCTCTGATCTATTTTTGGAACACCTCGTCATGTCATGCTAGTCCGCGCGGCCCTTGTTCGCCTGACACGTGTCATACCGACTTCGAGGCGTTCGAATCGGAACGTTGGCAAAGCTGTAAAAATTCGTTGATCGACAGAACTCTGATGACTTGTATACTTGTATCCTGAGATCCTACGAATCAGATCATTCCTTCCATATTATACAATACGTTGTTGTCTTAATTTAAGGTCACTATATATATACTAGCTTTTCTTTACGAATTTCTTGTTTCTGAGACTTACAGCAAATGCAGAATCGCAAGTATCATGGTTTAGAATTTAAAATGACGTTGCAAATTGCTGGGTTGGGAACATCCGAGAACTATATTATATAAAATTTGCCTACATTAACTTACAAGAATATATTTTAACCGCAATCACAAAAAAGAAGAAAATCAGCCACACTTACATATTTGTATCATAATTTTTAAAAACTGAAAAATATAATTCTGCAAATTCAAACAGACATATATATGATATACAATGAATCAGGAACTGAATGGCAGGACATTGGTTGTATGGCACTTGTCCCCATTCAGTGCAAAGACCAAGTAGGTCTGTGATCTCACGTATGTATAACACACATATAATTCCTGATCACTATATATGAGCGGCCACTAGACAATGGATGTCGTGTAGTGTGACATGCAGTGCATCCCGACATTTTGTCCCATAACTTTCGTTTCTCTCGTCACTAGCTATAATTAGTCGTCGCATCAGGTGGTTAGATTTGACTCATACTGGTGAATTGTAGACAAAGGTCGTGTAAGTATGTGAGATGCCTTGAAATACGTGGCCTTTTTTGAAAAAAAGGTTCATAGAAAAGGCATTTAGGTGCAGTTATGCGTAACTCATCACGAAAATGTGATGATAAGTATTATATAGTGTGGTAATATTTTTGCTAAACAGGAGAGAGGTGCATTTATTGATTCCATAGGTTTCATTCAAGGCTTATGAAAACAAAGATCCGTATACTATAATCGCCATAATACTTACGTCCGCCTCGAACTTTATTTATAAACCTAAAAAAAAAGCTGGACTTTCACATTTTTTGCATTGTAAAATCTAGTGTCACACTGCTATAGCTCGTACAGGCTGTCGATCGACGTTGGAGTCCTTTGTTGTTAAGGTTACAAAAACAGCTTCATCGACTTGCGAAAGCTCAACAGTTTTCCTCAAATCGATGACTGAAACGATACCCTAGCTGTTCTTGTGGCAAAGTGCGTGGCATCATGCTAACCTTTCGATCGATAGCCAAATATAAACACATACGTAAGGGTTGTGAACAATCTACATTAGCGATTTAAATTTAATTTAGATTATTACGTACATGTTTCAAGAAAATAGGCAGACTAAAACGCTTGGATGGTCATTCGTGCAAAACGTACACAACGCCATATTTTAGTGACGGAGTCCAGCAAGCCAGAACTCGGCGGCCATTTTTGCTTCCCTGGGATTTCGAAACTGGTGGCAGTTTCTAAATATAGAAGCCTTGTACATTCGCGGACATGCTCACACAGTGGGAAATCCCCGTATCTCTTCACTTCGATTGGGTCGCGCGACCCACGTGACCAGCGGGACTTTCCCTGGCAAGTCGGTGCTTTCCACTGACATTCGCAGATTCTGGTTTTTCCGTTGAAATCGCATGTTCGACGGTAAATCAGTAATGTGGAGCGACTATAGTGACCTTGAAGCCTGCAGCTGTAAACAATGACTGTTACAGTGCAGAAAATTCAAGGTAACCGACCTAGAATCGACCGAAAGTACTGGACAACAAGTGCGACTCGACAAGGTGTAACCCCAACCGCACAAACCACGATGGACCCAAAGGAGATTGAAGACAGAATGGCAGCGGCCGAAGCACTTTCGTCGCTGGGCCTGCCAGCGAGTTTTCCGGGTCCGATCATCGCAATGCCTGTTGTGACCATTCTCCAAGCAGATTCAGCGCCTGCTGCAGAAAAAACGCCGAGCTCTAAAGGTCGGGCGAAAGACAGAAGTGGAGGTAAAAGCAACCAACGTGATACGGGACGCGAAAGCAAAAGTAGGTCAAATCGTGGGGGTCGGGGTCGAGGACGAAGTTCATCTGCAGTGGAAACCGCTGTTGTTACAACTACTGCCCCGACATCTGTCGCGCTGAATGTACCGCAGGTAGCAGTTCCACATGTTTTACCGCTAGCTGCCTTGCCGTCTGGCCAGCTCGGCCATCTTACCTTCTCGCCTGTGTCTGCGAGTGATCCCGCGCATGTGCAGCCCGTGCATGCGCCAAACAGCATGGCGCGTGGGAGACGAAGAAGCACGAAAAATGCGGGCAAAGGAGAGCAGACTTCCCAGTCCCAGACGGCAATTTTGCAGCAGCAACAGCAGCAGACTGTTTTGCGTGGCGGCCCGGGAATCGCTTTCCACATGACAGGGTCCCAGGCGTTGGAGAGCGCGCTCGCAGACAGAACCAACGCGCGCAAAGGCGCTAGCCTCATTCCGTTAGTGTCGGTCGCTAGCCTGGCAACAGGACAAATCAACGCCAGCGATGCGGACCGTCTGCCCAGAATCATGCCCGACTCGCAGACTAAACCAGTGGCAGTGGTTTTGCCAGCAAGTGTGCCATTGCCTTGCCTACCAACGAGTGCACCAGCTCCAATCACCGGATCGCTGAGTGAAACTCTGTCCAGTTTGCCAGTCTGTGTGAGCCTGCCTAGTGGTTCGTTAGGTAGCCTCGGGCTCCAGAGCCTGCCCAGCCTTCCTAACCTTCCAAGCCTTCCTAGTGCTATTGCCTCTCTCCAGCTAAACAATTCAGGTAAGAGAAAGTATGCTTTTCCATAGTAATACCATGGCTATGTTAATGAGACAGAACAGAACATTTTGTATACCTTGGCACCATTCATCTGAGTTGCAAGAAGAAGATATATAATTGCTTGGACAGTGTAACGTCTGTAACTTGAACTTGAAGTGTAAAGTTAAAAAATGTCACAGATATCTTTCATGTTTTTGTAAGCGTTACCCTCAGTTATCAAGTGTAATTTGTTGCTTTGAAATTAAATACTGCACATATTACCAGATATCTTTATGTTTGAAGATATATTTTGTTCCTACAGTAAAACGTAAGGATCCTCTCTCTTTTTAACAATTTGTTGCTTGGAAATTCAACAGAGTTGCAAATACTATCTATCAGGTTGGTGGGCTTTTGAGAGTTTGCATAGTGCCAGCAGATTAAGCCATGTTAAGCCAGGAATGTTGGTGGTGGGGTTCTATTACTAAACTATGCACATATAACTGCAGTAAGATAGCCAGTGTAAATAGCATGTTTGTAATGTTTGAGGGGAGGCTGAGGGTATATTTTACAATAACCCTAACCATCTTGCTATTATTGTGTATTATTTGTTTTCAGGGCATACTCTAATGTCCCCGGATTCGCTTGGTCCCGAGCCCCAACTTAGTCCTCTGCCAAGGGACAATGGTGAGAAGTCGCTTCCTCTCAAAAAGAGGAAAATTGTTGATTCTACGTCACCCACCATTTCCTTGGTGACAGGCACACCATCTGTCCCAGTGACATCCTTTTGTGCCAGCTCAGGTCCTATTGCTACCACAGGCACCTCCTGTCTTGCTCTGCCATCATCAGCATTTCTGCCAATATCACAGCCTTCCCAGACAGAGACAGCTAATGTGACGAAAGTAGACGCACCATCTACCTCTACAACCGAGGAACGCCCTGATTCCGAGAAGCAACTAGAGAAACCTGCGCAGGGTAGGACAGAGTTGTGCTGCCACTTGAAATATTTCCTACGACCGGAGCTTTCAAAAACTTTTGAACCTAGAGATTTACATTGTTAAGTTTCTCAGACATGCACAAGTAATTATTATTGTGTTTGGTTTTTAATATGTTCTAATGCATCATTTGAGCATCTTATTTTTTTAACACAACAGGGTTGCACATAGAGTTCTGTAAGTTTGTAGGACTAAGAAGAAAACATTCTTGAGGTACAATATAAACTACCATCCATTGTCTAAGACGGGCAACTGTATAGTGTAATGACTTCCATCGGTTAGGATGAACGTTTTCTTCCACTTATCTTGTCTTTTTCCTGTCTTGTTAGATGTTGTCATTTTGTTTTCCAAGTATCTTTGTATCAAAAGAAATATTTGGTATTTTACTCAAGTGTATTATGAATGGTACCTTTTTTTCATAGTTCTTGTAATCACATGAGCAGAAAATCAGTGTAGCATCATGTAGTCCAATACCAACTAGTCTTCGGAGACTACGCACTGAGACAATGCAAGTGTTGGAAATTATGGTGCACTTGACAATTTGTAATTTCCAGTTGTCTCTCCTGGTCCCACGCCAGCTGCCCTGTTGTCTCAAGTGCTGCCACCTGCAGTCAGTCTTCAGTTGCTGTCAGAAATCAACACTGCCATTACGCCTGATGAGGATGGGGACTTGTAAGTTTTTGTTTTCTTGGTTGTTGGTTGCCTGCTTTTGCAAGAATGAGTTCTTGGAGGAAAAAAAAAGTTTGTCTGGATTAGTTAGAGATGCAGTTTTTCTGCTGCACTCATTTCTAATCCCACCCACCTCCCTCCTTTTTTTTTTAGTGTAGAGCAGTAATCCTCAATAAAGGGTTTAATGGTTAAAGGGGAAGGGACCTACATCGATAGGAAATTTTGTTTGTGAATGCTGTGGGTGAATGCATGGGGAAGAATTGCTGAACGTTTCACTTTTCAGCTTTTTTTTTCTTTTTCATATGTGGTGTAAAGTTTCTGTCACTGTAGATTTTTTGAAAGGTTAGTACCTCTGTTGAGAGTGGGGAAAGGGGGAAAGAATGTTTGTGAGGATTAAAAAAGACAAAAAAACTGTCGGTGGTATTTGTAATGCTGACTTAGATCAATGACCAATTTTTGCAGACCTCTTCATATTGCTGTTGTTCATGAAAACGACATGATGGTTAAAAAACTCATACAGCTTATGGGCCTTGTCTATCGCAATGTAGACCGCTACAATAAACAGCAGCAAGTAAGTGTGTATTTGTGTGTGTGCGTGAGAGGGAGGGAGGGAAGGAGAGATAGATGTCAAGTTATATGTATCATGTTTACAGGAAATGCATGGCTGCATTTCTGTACTATTGCACTACAGCTTCTAATAATAATAAGAGTGTTTGGCACACACTCGCCCACACATGCGCACAATGCAATACGTACACAATACAACACGTACACGAAGACTCTTGTGCAGACACTGGTACACACGAGGTCCCCTCGAGTAGGTACAGATAGAACAGAATGGAATTTATTGTCGGGGAGAGATAGGTTTTCAGGGAACTTTTAAAAGAAGAAAGTGTAGGTGGCTTGTGGGTAGAGAGGGGCAGGCTGTTCCAGGTCAGTGGGCTGAAGATTAAAAAAAGTTAAATGTGCATGGGAATGTATTGCAAAATTGATATTACTTCATGTGATGGTTTTCATCAGAAGATGCAATTCAAGGTGAAGATACTAAGCAGAAAAGGGAAGTGTGTAGGTTAATAGAACTATTCCTACAAAAAGTTCTTTTTATGTTTATAAATACCATGTTTAAATATTTTTGTGACAGATTTCCTATACCATAAAGACTAAACAAATCTGTTGGCTTTTATTACTTACCATCCAATTGCAAAGCAGGTGCATATCAGGACGGTGTTGTTTGAGACAAGTTAACGTGCTGACACACGTGGGACTGCTGTCACAACATGGGCCTCAGTCCCACCCAGTCACATTATACTGACACCGGGTCAACCAGTCCTAGTACTGTTCCCTGTAGTGTCAGGCATCTGGCAGGGTGCCTAATAGGTTGCCTTTTTTTTAAGTCTTAGGTATGACTTGGCTAGGGTGGGAACTGTGGATCTCCTGGCTTAACCGTTAGACAGTTGAGGACAGGTGGTCTTGGGAAACAAATCAGAATGGCTGATAATTGTTTGCATGTGTGCATGTATCCATGCATGTGGTAGTGTGCATACGTGCACTTGCGCATCCATGTGGATTCATTAAGTTTATATGCTGCATGTGTACTCTTCTGAGTAACATTCCTTTTGTTAACAGTTAATGTTAGCAGTAAAAGTAGTAGTTGGAATAATTTTTCAAGCTCATGTTTTGTCAGTGGTACAGGAAATACCTGGCACCAGTACTTGGTTTTAATCTGGTTTGTCATCCTTGCTTATGATTTGACAGGGTGGCAAATACTGGTTGGTAGACTGTTATTTTGGTCCTGGAGCATGAAGACATGTGGTCTTCAGAGTCAGAGGTTAAAAGGCTTGGTTGTTTAAGAAGAAATGCGTAATGTATTGTGATTAGAGAACAGGTATTATTTGTGCTTTCATTCTTTCTTGAAATGTTGCAGAATTTCTTTGAAGAGCTCATCATACTTTTCTTTTTTTTTGTTTTCCTTTGTGTGCAGACACCACTCCACCTTGCCATCAAACTGGCTTACCTGCCAGGTATCCAAATGTTGTTGGAGGCTGGAGCTGACCCTAACCTTGTGGACAGCTCAGGGTCAACCAGCATTCACATGGCTGTGCAGGGCAGAGATCCTGACTGTCTTGAAGCACTTCTGCAGTGGAGTAAACATAAATGTGACCTCAACTACCGCAATTTTGAAGGTCAGGGCAACATTTTTTAAAGATCAGTTTGTTCCAGCGTGATTCTGTGTTTGCATACAGTGAAAAATTTGTTCTAACTTCTGTGGTTATGATGCATCAATGTGTTGAACCAAAACTGGTTACAGCTTCATGATAAAAAGCTGAACTGAAGCTTCTTTTAGCTGAGGAATAAAGGACACATCCATGGAATACGTTGTGATCTTTTCTGTGTTGTTTTGCTGTAGAGATATATTACTATATTACTCAAGAATGCACAGAATAAAACATGATTTGCAGCTTTCGAGACACAAGTTAAAGGGTCTCTCTTCTATAGTTTTTTCCTTTCTTTGGTTACTTTTAATTGTTTGTATTTTAAATTGTATCATGGGTCAGCTGGGGGCAACCCTTAGCATAGAAATATTGTGTGTTTATGGCTGATACCAAGGGTCATAGGTCTGGATCCTGTGTCTGTCATAAACACTTTCTTTGTTTACTGGGCTGAACGTCCAGGGTTTCCTCTGGGCACTGCAGTTTCCACCCCTTCCTTGTCCTCTAGCACTCTTCACCACCCTCCCGTCTCCTCCCATTGTGATGTAACCTTCACTTCTGACCTGACATTAAAGAACAAACAACAATGTACAGTGCATTCATGACACGCTCATCTTCTCCATTTCGTAAGGATGTTCTTCCCTAACCTAAAGTACATGTGATAGATTTTTTTGAAAAGTTTGACAGCAGTTAATAGGTTTCAAGGGTGATGATTTTATGAGTATCATTCCTGTGGAATTATCACTGGAATCTATTATTTACTGTCTTTTAGGAATGGCGCCACTTCACACAGCTGTTGTCAACAATGACATTGAGCTGGTGAAGAAACTCTTGGATCATGGAGCTGACATAAACATCATGGTTTAGTATTTTCATTGTCTTTTGTGTTTGTCTGACTGGTTTATCAATGACCCTAGCACTTGCTAATTGCTTTTTATTTAGGATATAGCTGGAATTTCTAATGTGGAGCTTGCTTACGAAACAGGAGCTTTTGGAAAGAAAGAAAGAAACGAATGAACAAACAAGCAAACAAATAAATAAACATACACACAAACAAAAGAACAAACAGTATTTCAAGCCTTTTTTTTCACCTGCTGTACATGCTGGAACGCTCTAGATTTTGAAAGCAGAATATTTATGGATGTTTATTGATGTGGGGCAAGAAGGTTTCTAGGCTATGGTGTGGATTTTTAGTAGTGTCACCCTTACAAAGCATTTCATGCTGAAAATCGTGTTCATTTGTTTGTTCAGGATGGAAAGAGTGGTCGCACGGTTTTGTTCCATGCTGCCGAGGGTAATCGGAAAGCAATTGTGGAGTTACTTTTGCGTCGTGGGGCTGATCCTGAAATTGCAAACTACGCGGGTGTCATTCCCACCATGGCAGCACAGGGACGAAGCCACACCAACGTCGCTCGCATCCTTGCTCGAGCAGTAGATGAAGGGCTTGATGATGGTGGGGAAGACATGGAGACTCGGTCATCCCCTGCACTAGAAGTGAGGTTTTTTAAATTGTCTGAGACACCATAAACCCACTAGAAACATGTACAAATGTGTGTGCTGAGTGTGGGATGTGTACTGAAATCACGATCTTGTCTCTTGCATGGCAAAAGACAAGCGTTGCCTTGTGTTATTGTCTAGTGATTGAAAATACTGGGTAGTGTTGCTGAAAGTCATTACTGCTTCTCCAGACGAGTATCCACAACAAAGCGTACAGTAGACAAAACAGACGTTGTGTACGGTCTGGGGAGGAAATGCACAGGGCACAAAACACACAGCTTGTGTATCAGTGAGTACTTTAAGAAAATGTAACAGAGATGAAGAAACTATTCTGCAAGCTAAAAATGGTGCACAAGCCACATGTCCCACACTGAGCATTTAGCCCGGCTAAACCAAAGAATGTGGTTTTAGTCTTTACAGACAGACTTTACACTGTGTTTTTCCTCTGTGTCTTCAGGAAAGTTGGTAATAATGACTCTTTCAGCCATAGTGTTTGGGACAGGGAAGTGTGGTTCTGAATGTCGATACATTAATGCCATCTGATTGGAGACAGGAAAGACTAGGACTTATATGGCAGACTTCAGACACTTTTTTTACATGCTTTTCTTTGCTCAGTACTTTTCCTGAGGTTACACACCATATGTGCAAAACACAGTGTATGTACCACAGCCTACAGCCCTTATGAAGCAGAAATAGCATAGCCTGGTATGCAGCTATGGTGAGAGCACAGACTTACCTGCAATGTTTTTCTCTCCTAACAAACTAAGTGAAACTTTTGTAGAGTGAAACTTGGTGAATATGATCGTCAGTCTGTGCAAGGCCTGATATTGATTACCAGTCAACATAATTACCTGAGCTTGTGTACCTTGCATGTCATTGTGGATAATGATTTGTCTTCCAAAAAGAATATTTGTAGGTTCATTTATGTTTATTAAAGGTGTACATTTTCATTTGCAATATTTTTTAAACAGTGTTAACTCAAACAGATGTTTGAATCTTATGTAAACTCTGGTAAACTGAAATAAAAGTGCTAGTAATATTTACTGATTTGACTAGGCGTATATGATTTAACATATAGAACTTATTTATGCAATCTCTGCTGCCTGCAGTTTTTGTGCTCACAGTCACATTCTCTGATTTCTTTCCAGACAGTTGGTTGCACGTTAGAAATCTTTGTCACTGTCAGAGTCCATGCAAGAGAGTTGTTCAAAATTTGTTGTATTTGAACACTTCTCATGCCACCATTTGATTGGGCTCACACATACGCACTTACAAGCATTGAGAAGGATCCCCCCCCCCCCCAACAACCATTTACCCTTGGCTACCCCAAGAACATACCATTTGACTCTTGTTTGTAGGTGCCCATTGGCCTCCACGCTTCCAAACCTGAAGTAGATGTACTGTTTATGCTGCTAGGCCCTAAACCTGAAGTATGTGTACTGTTTACTGTATGTGTCCTGTTTATGCTGCCAGGCTCTAAACCTGAAGTTTGTGTCCTGTTCCTGCTGTTAGGCTCTTAACCTAAAGTATGTGTCCTGTTTATGCTGCTAGGCTCTAAACCTGAAGTACATGTACTGTTCGTGCTGCTAGGCTTAGTGGCTGATCTCACCACCTTCTCCATTTCCTTCTTGCTGCTGTCATCGTCAGTGTTGTCATTATCATGATGATGGGAGAATTTAGAAAATTTGTGATTGGCTAGAAACCACATTTAAAATATTTTGTCATTTTTCAGATCGCAATGTCCGAAGACAGCTCAGATTCATCCAAACCAGTCTCCGTAGAAAAGGTGAAGGGGAGCAGCATGGCTGACGTGCTGTCAGACATGGCAGCAAGAGTGAGTAGTGCTCAGTCACTAGCCAGAGGTCAGCCGCTCCCATCAGGCAAAGATCCCATTCAGTTGCAGGGGCAGACCGTGCCAGCAAGCGGACAAGGTGAGGGGTCTGCTAGCGTTGCTGCGGTGACGTCGCAACCTGGCTTAAAGCTGCCTGCCCAGTCTGTGTTGCAAGCAAGCAGCGTGGAGGAGGATGGGAGGAGTGAAAAAGACGTCAGGCCTGGCTTTTCAGATCCTGCACCGGCAGCCCTTTTACAGAAGAATCTTCAACAGGTAGGCGTCGGTGCTATGAAAGATCAACCAAGCGTTCACAAGGAAATGGGTGGTGCTAGGTTAAATGTAGGGCCACTAGCGTCGGGTACATTTTCAACAGATGTAGATGAGAGTGGCATGCCTCAGGCATCACTGGCCAAGGTCATCCAGAATCTCATCATCAGAGCCTGGACTGAGAAGCAAAATGGTGGAGAGCATGCTGAGGCAAGAGAAAGCCCAAGGGCTGCAGTTACCTCGGTTACTGGCACCACATTACCAGTGAGGCTGTCAGGAGCGATGTCTGCTTCTCCGGCCATTGGTCAAGTCAGCACAGCAACTACAGCTTCTGCAGAACAAGGATTGAAACCTGTCCCCATGCCTCTTCCTGGACAAAGTGCAGTGAAGGTGGCCTCTGTGCCTGCTGTGATGCACACCGCAGGATCATCTCCAGCCGACATGGCTGAAAAAGCTGGGTCTGCCATTTCCACCCCATTGCCATCAGCAGCTCACGCCCAGGCGACTCGCCCGCTGCTTTTGTTCCGTTCATCCCCAAGCGACCCTAGTGGCACCAGTGGCGTATCCATGGAACTTCGGCACGTGACAGCAGACACCTTGCTGGCACTTCGACAATCACCTACAAATTCTGTTAGACCAAACACGCAGCCCAGTACCTTTCAGCACCTGCGAAATTTTCTGGCTTCAAGTGGCATTCCGTTGCCAAGGGCGAATCCATCACCATTAGGAAATAATCAAAGCACACCTGGGCCAAATCATGTAACTGCCGGCAATTTTGGGACGGTGAAGGTGCTTTATGAACCTGATGAGGCAGCGGATCAGCCCAAAGACTACTCTTTGAAATCACGGAAAGATGACAACACTAGTGTTGTGAAATTAGATTCAGGCCCTTTGAAGAACTGGCTATCTTCAAAAGAGCTCACCGTTGAAACTTCTGATCATTCCAAGCAAACGCCTTTGGCCATTAAAACATCGAGCAGTGTTTTGGTAGGGCAGACCAGAAGTTCTGGTCAAGATCTGAAAAATCCTCAAAAGGGCAAGAGAACGAAAAGCAAAGCTAATAGAAGCAAACAGAATACCAAAGAGGAAAAAGTTAAAAATGAATCAAAACTGCCACAGAGTTCTCCTGCAGGTGTTTCTTCCTTCCCGGTACACGGCGAGTCCGGGATAGTGAAGAATGAACATAACAGCAGGTTGGCAGCCAAAGTAACCGCTGAGAATGCAGAGGCACAAACTCATCCCATGTTAATCTTCACGCCTCCGCAGAATGCAGTGACCGAAAGGACAGATTCGTGGAGCAGTGCATCAGCTGAGCAACCCATGGAAACAGGATAGATCTGAAAAAATGAGTTCATTAAAGTGGAGCACCAATTTTCTTTTCAGGGGTTGAGTGTATGTTTGGCCATCATAATATGATGAGACCTGTGTGAATTCTGAACAGCTCACAGTCATGATTCTGCGAATGGAACAGAAGAGACAGGCTTCTAGTAGGGTTTTGACGGAGCATGGTGGTGATGGAAAGAACCTCGTGTTGCTTCACACCACTGCCTGTGTGAGCCCACTTAATGCATTTTTTAAAGTTATGTAATGTATACATATGCGCACTTACAGTTCCCCCAATTTTTTTTTTTTGGTCTCATGAGGGTATGTGTGCATGTGCACGTGGATGTGTACATCTGTATGTATGCATGCCTTTGTTCCTGTACATGCCTGTGCACACCAGTTTATGTACATGCATGTTAGCACCTATCTACATTGCATGTTTATGTATGCAAGTAGTTATTGTTTCTTGGGCATTACATCACGGGTTAAAATGAGCAAAAGCTAGAATATGAATGTCGGGTCTGGCAACTCTAGGTAACTTTTCCTCCCTTAAATAGGAGCGACTTTTCTGGCACAGGGGAGGCAATGCAGCAAGTACCACACTCATCAACAGGCTTTTTAAAGGACGCCTGATACCTGATTATCTAAGTTATTTAAATATAGCGGGCTGGATTGTATGTGATTAGATATTTTCAGTCCCAACTGCAAGTTTCCTTGGAATATTATTCAGAAAGTTAGACGAGTCTGGTTGTGAGATTTTGATGCAAGGTGTTCTCTCCCTTTACTCAGTTCCTGCCTCATACAGGCCAAAGTGTCTTGCATATTATTTTGTTATTCTGAAAGGTGTTTAGAAAAATGTATGTCCTCCTTTAGAACATGTTGTAAATTACAACTGATGTCATCTGGCTATGTAATTTTCTAAGCATCTCTGTGGAGATGGGAAAAGACCAGCTCTGCTGCCTGTCTGCCATTTGCACTCAAATGGTAACAGCTAAGTTTCTGTTCTTATTTCATTCTGTTATTCCTTCTTTCCACGTCTCCATGTTCCTTTATAGGTCTCTGTCAGCGCTGGATGTTGCTGACTCAAACCGTTTCCCCTCTTATTCCTTTTTTCCGGCCCTTTCTCATTTTTATGTGCTTTCGCTTTCCTGTGGTCACCAGTTCGAATAGCACCCTGATCTATTCAAATCTAAAGACACACAAATCGGCCAAATTGTTTTTTCTCTGGACTGTATGCAAGGAAAAAAGTGAAAAATGCATTCTGGAGTCTGGGTACTTGTTGAGTTCTGTGTATCCTAGAGTTTTCAGCAGGTATTGTGCAGTTTTCTCTTTCCACATTTTGCAGGAAGGACTCATCTCTCTCCCTCCTCTTGTTGCTGTGAATTACACACCGACAGATTAGGTTAATGATCAGTGGGGTGCTGAGGGGATATGCTGTGTCATTGGTGACATAGGGGTAATTAGATAAAGTGAAGTCTCAAACGGTTTTGAATTTTTCTCATTTAAAACTTGGTTGTACAAAACAAAAGCCCCAGCGTAATGGCTACAGCTCTTGGTGACTTCAGATATTGCAGTATTGCATCAGCTCAGATTTTCTCAGCAGGCTGCTACAAGGCACACATGGGAGATAATCGTTCCTGATTTTGTCTGAAGATTGTGCCAAGAACTGTAGCTGCATGCAAGTTTGTAGTTTAGGAAATTTTTGGCAAAGAAGGGAGCCATACATTATTAAATTTGGAAATTTCGTTGTTGTGGTTCAGATTTTTTAGCAGTGGGTGCAGGCAAGGTGTCATTACTTTTATTAAAAAAAACAAAATGTGGGATAATTGTGTAACTCTTTTACAGAGGGGAACTGTCACAGAGTTAAACACTTCTTAACTGGGACACTTAACCAAAGTGTTTTTCAATGATCACATGAGAACTATGATTGGATTAGCTGTTGAAGCGAAGCATCAAGAACTCTTCCTTGTGAAATGGCTGTTTGCTGTGCAGCTTTCTTGGTGTTGAGCATTCTGAGCTCAATCTTCCTAGTGATTCTGTATAAGCAGCTTTCCTGGTGTTGAGCTTATTGAGCTCAATCTTCATTGTCAGTGATTCTGTACAAGCAAAATACTCGTAGCCGTGTGTACAAAAAAAATGTTGCCACGTCAATCCTCCAGTTTACTGAATGCAAGTTTTGCGGCCCTGGATACTGGAGTACAGCTAGCTGTGGTGTCTGGCATTTTCAGTGGGTGGCATGGGATGTTATTACCTGATTGAGTTCCATTCTGGTTGAATAATAATTTTTAAAAAAGTCTTAGTACCCGTAGTCAGGTTAGTGGGTTGTCATTCAGTTATGCCAGCACTTGAAATGTGCTTAGAGACTCTTGTGATTTTTTTTAAACACTAAAATTTTATTCCTTATCAACGAAATTCTCAGGTACTTGAAAAGTAACAACTTTGAGTGAGTTTTTGTTGTTGTTGAGGTTTTTGTGATGTTTTGTGGTTAAGCCTGTGAGGAATGTTGATTTTGAAACCATGTTTGAGATTGAACTTTGACACGAACAATCTAAAATCAGATTTGACAGTATCCTAAAAGTGTTATTTGTAGCTGCCATGTTTGTGAGTGTGCATATACAGCTTAGTACATGCATGTGATACAGAAAGAACAGCGAGGAAGAAAGAAGAAAAGTGAACAGGGAAAATGTACAGATTCATTTCACAATTACATGTACTTGCAACTGTGCACACCACTCTTGTTCAAAGAAAGACTGGAAAATGTTAATAATTTATCACACATTAAAACAACCTCCCCCACCTCCAAAAAAAACCAACTGAACTGTGAACAACTTTCCATAAACTGACATCTCTCATTTCAAATAAACGTTAACGAAAAAGGTCACCCCACAAACCCAGTAATGATGACCACCACAATGAACATGGAAGACAAGGATAAAAATATACAATACATTTTGGAGACAAGATCATAGTTTAATACAACTCTACACCAGGTCATCGGCTTACTGCTGGTGTTACTGGAACCTTTACAGCAGCATGCGTCAAAAAGCAATCTATGGGGACTTCAGTGAATAAAAAGTGACAGATCTCCTGGTTCCTGAATGTGGACACAGCTGTTTGTGCAATTTGTTCATCCCATACCTGAGATCCCCGTAACTAACATTTCTAATCACTATGTACATACAGCACACAGATGACTCAAGTTCATGTTTTTAAATCATTAAATGGGAAATTGGATCTTCATTCACATTCATACAATATCATAAAATGTCTGTTAAAAATAGCCTCATGGTTACGGATCTTGCACATGCCAGCTTCATGTTTGTTAATTCCTGGTATTATTTTTACCCCTTTATATAAAAGTGGACTGCTTTGGCATTTGCCAGACTGACCCAGGGCTGAACTAGATGTACTGGTATCTCCTCTTCCACACATAAAATGCTTACACTTTCTGTTTATGTTTACCTTCTGAAAAGATAACTGCAGTACTAATGAGGAAGGATACTCTTAAACAAAACCATAGCAGAAGCAGTGACATGAAACTTCATGCCTAAATATGATACAATACAGGTGTCAGATCGTGAAGCAGTCTGTTGGATGCAGGGAGCCATCAAACTTGCAGGGATAGGCGAAGGGGGGGGGGGGAGNNNGGAGAATAACCTCTCCTGCCCAAAATTAACTCTTCAGATGCGATTTGCCCGGTCATTCCACACTACCCATGAGGCACTGCACGGCAAATCAAGATCTCCTTTTCCTATTCTTTTTCAATAGTGATGGGCACCATCTTAGTTTCTGAAGCCATGTTCATCGGCGAATGAGCATGAACTTAGAAAAAGGAATAAACCTACATGAACAAAACTGTTCAGCAGTCTGCTAACGTCTGTCCATGACACTACTGTTATTTGAATGCAGAAAATATCTTCCTAAGAACGAGCCGTATGTTTTATTTTCTTTATTAAAAATTCAAACGCCTGTTTTACAGCTTACGCCAAATTACAACTCCTGATAAAAGTGTAGTAAGCTGCGGCTTTCAGGCGTGAACACTATATGGAGACAAAGTGCCTCCATATCACAGCTGTGTTTTGCTAACACTGGCGAGTGTTCTGAATGCTGACGAATGAAAAGGTGACCTTGCCAAGCTGTCATCAAGTCACATGACATGCCTGAGGGGAAAACGTCTTATCTGCTGGGCGCGATCTTCAGCCAGGGCTTCCTTGCACGATGCCATCAGACATACATGCCCAGCATTGTGTGGCAAGGAGATGGACGGCGAATGTCCACCAATGTGATAATAAGGAGATGCAGCTGAACTGACTGTGCTGCGGGCTGTTGCCGAGTCCAACACAAAACTGCTCTGCTCTGGGCACTTGGCGAACCGGGCGTCCAAAATATGAAAGTGGCGCACAGTGGAAAATAAACAGCACGGGATGAGTATGAACTGGGGAACCCCAGAAAATCTGTCCACAGACACGCGTGAAAGAACTATAAAGATAGTTTCTAAAGTGCCAATGGGCATAACAAGAAAGAAAAAGATTTACAAGAACGTTAAGGAAGAGATGAACCAACGAAGGGGTTAGAGAAGGGAGCCTAGCTAGATCTATTTTAATCCTTCAAAAAACATCGCAGGCATTCTGAGTAATCACAGAATACCAAGCTGTTCTTCGCATACTTAAGAAAATACACTATCACAATATGAAATAAAAAAAACAAACAAGAATACGAATCAGCTAAAGTAAATAAATATACAGCCGTTTAGGCTTAACATCGCAATCTTTTCACGTGCGAGACCCATCCAAGTAAACTATAAACTTAAACGTAAACTTTACATTGCTAGCAGTGACTAGAGTCTACTCGAAAAAGAAAGCCATTCATAAGATTGGAGGGGGGGGGGGGGGCAAGAATCTGTTCTTTGTCAACGAAAATGTGATCCTGAAGATTTCAATGAAAGAATGAAAGCCCACGAAAAGCAAAGGAGAAAGGAAGGCGGGAAGAAAGAGAACCTACCAGGACTTGCGGTTGGTCTGTAACTGTTAAGCTGTCCTCACACAGTTTGGTAATAGCTGATTCGTATGACAGCAGACATAAGAATTAGTCTGACCATGTACATCGTCTAAAGTGACAAAGGACTTCTCTCCAAGAAACTTCTGAGATTTTCGAGGGGACAAAAGCCTGTACAGTTCGATCGGATTTTGTTGGACTAGTTTTAGTCTAAGGGGCTCCATGTGATGCCAGTATAATCCTCTCAGTTCTATACCGGTTAAGAAACTGCTAGGACTTGCGCGCAAGCAAGACTGATGGAACGACAGCCACAGCGACCAACAGATGGGATGCGGGAGGGAAAGAGAGAAAGAGAATTTGCCGAACGAAGGCCACTTGCGGGATCCGGTTTGTTCTCCCGCTAACACTTGTCCCTGCTAGCAATTTACCCACAATGCCTTTCGATCAAGACCAGACAATGATCCCGCAAGCCGGATAATTACTCGTGTAAAAATATCCTCTCAGTAATCAAGGACTAAATGCGCCGGCGAACACGACATGCAAAGAGAGACTGGTCTTACGGTCACCCGCCAGCACGTGCGAGGCCCAGACGGGGGCGCCATGGTGTGGCAGGAAAGGGCGACAACTATACTCTGGGAAGGGCAGCTCGATAAAAGGAGGTAACTCTAGCGCGTCGGGTGCGGAGGGCACGTTGTACTGGAAATTCGTTGAACACTTAGCGCCCACGTTGGCATGATGGCATCATGTTGTTATGAACATAGCCAGGACAGTACCAGTGAAGGAATGAATAGTTTAGTCTGAACGATAATTACGGTATTCGCCGTCGACTTCTTTCAAAAGCGCTTTGCCACTAGTCTAGTCACACTACGTCGCACCCCTCAGAACGAACGGTCAAACGGTTCGGGAGGCTGAAGGTAAATCGGAACAGTCACACAAGCAAGGCGGGATTCTCTGTATTAGCAGATTTTAGGGACGGAAGATCAGATCAACAGGCTACAGCAAATGGAGGCAGGTTTTCAGATGAAAATGGTTAGTTTCATTTCATTTAAAGGAAGAACAAAGTCGCGAGTACAGGCGTTGGAAGTTCATTCCTACACGTTTTTAATCGCTTGCCATTCGGCTAATTAAATTTGGCAAAACAGATTTCCTATGACTCGTCCCTTGGGCGCCGCCATGTTTGCCTTTGCTGTGACGTCATGGGCCAACATCAGAGGTAAACGATACAGCCGATTCATTTGCACTGTGCTTCATCTGGTCACGCCTTTACATTATCTTTTGTTTTCTCGCATTTGTAAAGCACAAACATTAGCCTTATAATCTGTGGAAACAATTGCTCAAAATGACCCCACAGGAACTGTGCCGAAGCCATGCCACTTAGTATCCACAGCTTCCGGGGCCGAGACGAGGTGTGTTTTTTTAAAATATCTCGCTCATGAGCATGCGCACAAACACAGAGGCCCCACGGCCTCGTAACTTAGGCTGACAAAACATCTCTGATTTAACTATTATTGCCATTGGAGTCATCACAAGCGGAAAAATAAGGACGTGCGCGTGCGCGCGTGAAGGTACCTGCATGTGTTAAGCCACAGGGGTCTCCCAATGGTCTGTAACTGGTTTTTTAACCAAGCAAGCAAGGGCGGGGTTTCGTTGGGCCAGTTTGCATGAGCATCTACACTTCGGTTTACACAGAGTTCTCGCCCTTTTACCCTGTATATGTTTAAGTGCGGTCCTATCTGGTTGGGAAAAAAAGACACCAGTGCCATGTAGCCCATCCCTGGACTGTGAAGCTGCAGAGTAAATTGACCACAGTTTCTGAAAACGTTTTTCAACTTTTCTGCTCCCCTGGTGCGCCTCAGATCCTTTTATTTTACATTAAGATTTTACAACTTCAAAGCGAGTTAACTGAACATGAAGCTGGAAAAGGCATGCCCGCGTTCTGTACAATTTTACAGCCACAACCTCACTTTCGCAAGTCGTGATATCCCTTCACCGTGTGCGGGAAAAATGCAAAACACAATCTCTACTGTCTCCCAAACTACGTCAAAATCTGTTAGTTTCTTAATCACTGAAGTCCATGTTAAAATGCCCAGGTGTATAATTGTGTCCTTTTCTTGCAAACTTTTTGTGATCCATATCTCTAGCTCCCGGCCCACCCCGTGATTTATACACGTAGAAAGGATTTTCTCAGCGAAGATTTCAATTATTCATCCAGTCGTGCATGACTTTTAGTCGCGGAGACAGTTTCTTTCTACCCGCTTCGGCCTTTTCATTGATTACGTGTGCTTTTTGTTCCGCTCCACGTTTCAACTAGACCACACAGTGCAGGCATCTAGATCGCTTCTAACAAAAACACACCACTGACACCTTGTGTTATGAAGATTTAGAAGTCGAGGTACGGGTTCATAAAGTACAATTAACATCGATGCCAAGCGATCAGCATGCAGAGCCAAATTTCAGGCTGTTTCTGGTG
>SMGT01003974.1:557018-578078 GCA_004794575.1 Lanistes nyassanus
AAAAAAAAAAAAAAAAAAAAAAAGAAAAAAAGAAAGAAAGAAAAAAATCTGAAATCAGGGACACTGGACCTACAGAAGGCTTTGTTGGGGCAGAGGGTAGCTGACGCACTTAAAAGAGTTTACAGCACAAAATCTTGTAGCTGTGTTGATTGAAAGTAATCCTCTTTACATCCCTTGTCACACACCACTCGGTCACTCTACCTTACTCTCACCAAGCGACCGTTGAGTCCAAACATCTACCACTAGTATGTACGATGAACTCTGAGATGCAAAGAGAAAATGAATCTGATATTGCCTACCCTGTACCCTCCTTAAAACTTATTTGGAACACTGATCTGAAGCCACTGTTCCTAGAAAATGTACAATCTTTAGACTTTCTAAACCAGTTGTCCAAAGCAAGGACTATGATTTACACAAATATTAATTCAGCAGTAGCCACTTTCACTGAGGCACTAAAAACAGCTGCAGACTTTATGAAGAAGCCTGTAGGCCTCGCTAGACACAATGTGAAAAATGAATGGTTTGACAGTGATTGTAAATCTGCAAAAACCGAGGCCAAACGCGCCCTCCGTAAGTTTCGAAAGAATCATTCTGTGACCGATCTTGTAATGCTCCTTTATGGTTCCAAAATATGGGGTCTAAAGAGAAATCTTCCCAGAGAACAAGTTCATTTGTTTACATTGAAAAAAAACTGTCGAACGTTAGCCCTAAGACTCCCAACGACATGGTATATGGTGACACAGGAAGATTCCTCCTGTCAGTACATGCCGCTGTGTCATGTGTGCGATACTGGTTACGTCTGACAAGGCCTGACATAGATCCAAGGTTTAATGTGTAAGCAGTTTTTAAAACCTCGTTACTTTTGGAACCCTATCTAAAAAGCATCAAAAACAAGGTGCTAAGAGATATTCTGACGAGATTTCGAATGGGCATTTTAGCTCTTAGAACCCATACAAACAGGTACAAAAGAGTTCCAACACAAGAGTTACTGCCCTTTATGCAAGACAGAAGTGGACGAAGAATTCCATTTCCTTTTTACTTGCGACCATTTAAACGATCTGAGATCGAGATATCTTCCATCCAAATATACCTTACATCCATCACATTCTACCTTGTCTCGTCTGTTTCAAGATCCTCGTAGCTCCATCAATATAGCCAGATACCTTTACCACAGTTTTAAGCGCCGAAATGAAGTGAATGCGATTGAAATGACAGATAACTGTCCACATTAGAACTTTCGTGGATGTAAATGTTTAAATCATATTATCATATCATTTGCCTCTAAGTATGGAATTACTGGTTAATATTGTGCGTCATGTAAAGTTTTTCGTTTCATTTTCGTTTTCTCACTTGGGGGGAATCCGTCTCCCCCACACTCTAGCGGCAATAACGTCTAAGGTTGCCCCAGCTGCATCTGTCAGCGGGAACACATGGCACGTGCACCGAAGTCGCAGCTGCCGTGTCGCAGTCCGTAATTACCCGAACATGTTCCATCACTCGGGGCTCAGACACTTCACCAGGAGGGGCTGACTTTTAGCCTCGAAAAGACACAGAAAGAAAAACCCTGGGCGCACACATTACTATAGTATTCAGAGCTCGCGCAAAATAAACATGGGTTACAAAATAGAAAAAAAAAACTCCCATGGAGTGGTTTGGCCTACCTTCCGTCCGGGCAGAAGGGTTTACACACAAAAACCAGGCCGATCCTCCTTCGGCCTCCCAGCGCAGTGCTGCTTTCCCCCACCCCCTACCGGAATCTGCGAACTACTCAAATCAACCAATTTCTCCTCAAATTTACACATTTTGAGAGTTCTTAGACAGCTGTGCGCGCAACCCAACGTTACACGACAATAGGCTGCATCCAGATACAATTGCTGAGTCGCTTCCAATCTCACATATTCCTTGCAACATCGAAATGTTTCCTCAATTTCTAACAATCAACCCACCCAACTCCTCGGCGACAAACTCGGCAGATGTTTGTACCACATCACTTATTTGGTCGGTAGGTCTGAGGATGACTGTCCTATCTAATATCATTTATGGATATTAGGTTTATTGACGATACAAACAGCTTCATTATTCTTTACTATTACGTCTATAGACGATCAGTAACCAATAGTTTATATTGCAGTCCCATTGAGCCAAAATTGGTTGCAAACATCTTACTAATACAGCCGTTTTTGCTTTGGGGATATGAGTGTAGAACTATTACAGCTCTAATAATGTACAAATCTATCGAGGTTTTCACCAAAAGCGTGATTTCAATCTATCCTGGTGCTAATCATTTGTAACTCCTCTGACTTTTACTTCCAGCCGCAACGCGAAGGTTGAGCGCGCACTTTTCTGATTTGTAGTATACAGATTACTTTTCTTTTTCATCGTCATCGTCTGTATTTATCATACGGAACTGCCTTCTTTTTACTTTCTGTCTTCTTCAAAAACATTCAAATGCCAGCGTGTGATACAATGTTCCGTTCATCCCAGATCCACTGCTGTCAAAATACAAAATTTATTTTCTATTAGCCTACGCGAACAAATCATTCGCACCCTGTACCCTTTTTATGGGGATGGTTGGATGGTGGAATATCAACATGGATAAATATTGTCCAAGCGAGAGTCGGAGATTAAGGTGTGGAGAGGGGAGAGGGGAGCTTGGTGGAAATTAAGGCGTTACAAGGATAGTTGAACAGGCGCAAATATTATAAACATAGAGAATCTCTGATTTTACTGTCCCCAATAGGGCCTCATCTTACCTCCGTTACATGTCTAACGAGCCTATGACGAAGGAAGTTTGAAACATAGCGTGCGGTTGAACAAGGCTTTAGAAAAGTACCCAAAAGAACTGAGAACTTTTCCAATGGCCCTAGAAAACATTTTAAAAATACCTTCAGCTGAATTAAAGGACTTTCAATGCCTTTTTTTTAAAAAGACACTTCAAAATTAAAATACTTTAAAGGACTTAAAAGTACCCTACGAAACCTGTCACAGTTTACTGACATTTAAGGCCACGCGACCCTTACATGCCAGGGAACAATAGCTCAACACAGTTTTGCAATACACGATGTACAGAAATTTTTCGTTTGTTACAAATATTACACCATAATTCAACAAATACACCAACGACATTCTACACCAACAAGAGAGAAAGAAAGAAACAAACGGAAGGTTGGTTCGGAAGAGAGCGAAAGAACAACAGCACACGTAAGATTAGGAGGCTGATGGGGTGAGGGGGGTGGTTGCGAGATCAGGGGTCAGCGTGATATCAGTATGGAGGTTTCCATAGTAAGCATTCAGCAGCCACAGCTCTGGTACCTTCCTTGCCCACTGACCCCCTTAGAACCAGGTGCCAAAGAGATTTCATAATGACGCGCGACCGCAAGCCAAGAACTGATCCCCAAACTTGCCAGCAGAAGTAGCATCGCTGATTACTACCGCCGGGCGGTGGCAGCACCGGTAGGCTGTCTCTCAGCGACTATTAGGTTGCTGCTGGAGAAAAAACATTCAGGGCCAAATCCTTCCATTGCCACGGTTACAATGGAAACTCATCTTTTAATTAAGACGAAGCTCAAAACAGTTACTGGAGCCACAGATAAGTGCTCTGACAGCACCCACGGAATCTAATGAATGAGTAGGTCCACCGTTTTTGTTTTTAAGTCACTTCGCCGAAGTACGTTTTCAGGCAATTTTAATGTTTCTTCGTCAGTCTTCGGAGCTGACCAAAGGGATCCGTATAGCCAACTGTTCGACACAATCGACTTAGGTTGAGGAAGCGGGTGTGGCATTGGCACCTGCTAGGTTCTTATCATTATTATTTACATTTATAGAGCGCATCCCCGCGTTCAAAAAACGCGCTCCTTGGCCTTGACCCACAGGCATGTATGCAGCGACATAAACAGTACAGAAAATACAAACTACACAAGCTATACAAATTATACAAACTAAACAAACAGAAAAACTACACCAAAAATACAGGAGAAGAAGACTAAGTTACTGAGAAACGCACTAAATATCGATGTGCAAGCAACACAGGAAAGAAGAGTGAAAGAACTCACCACCTAGCTACACCCTGCATTCATACATACGCACACACACACACATGCATCCCTGTAAATATTAAGCCAGGAAAAACGAAGAGTCGTTCGATTCAAATAGGCAAATCCACGGGCATGATTTTCGAATTACAACTTTTAAAAAAGTCGTGGCGTTCGCTCGTCTTATGGAGTGTCTTGTCCTAAACAGCTGGCGGTAACGACCCTGTTAGCCCAGCTGAAATACGCGGACACAGGAGCTAAGACCACGCCGGAAGGTGTCGGCCACAATTCTCGCTCGTTGCCGAATCAGATGACGGCGCCACCTACGACACTTTGGGTGGGTGGGGGGAGGGGAGTTTGTTTCTCGCGTTCGCTTGCTGGCGTACGCCATGGTATGTGCAACGCCTCTACGCCGGACCCCACGTACCCACGTGCAGGACTTTGCGCTTCTTGAGCGCATGAGACAGTTCCGAATGTACCTGCTCTTTCTGTACGTCCGTGCGTGCATGAGATGGAGCCCACGTGCCATGCGTACGAGTGACGCGTTCAGCCCCGCCACGACCCTGACGGACGTAACTCACAGGGCGTCACGCCTGAGGCGCGCAGTAACGTGGCCTGCGATTGGCTGCCAAGTCCGCGCCCGTATAAAAGGCGGCAGGACTGGAGGCTCTCTCTCAGACCTTGCTACTGCCTTCGGCTCCCGTCACCTTCGCTCCCACGGCAGCTCCACCTAGCGGCGAGCGTCACCCGTCGGCCAGCGTGTTCGGATAGTGGGCTTCCCATCACCTGCCGAAGCTCGCCATCTGCTGCAACCCCCAGTCTCATCTTCAGCACTACAGTTAAGGTCGATCTCTTTTCCTTCTTTGCTTTTCCTTTTTGTGTGTGCGTGTGTGTGGGACGGGGGCAATCCTTTTCATTCCTTTCGTGTATTGTACTAACAGCCTAAACATTTTCTTCCATACTTGCCTAACACCAAGTCGCACGCTTTGTAAATCTGATTATGGTTCGTCTTTTATCCTTTTTACTTATTTCATCTCTTCTTTTCTTTGGGTCTTTATTTTTCTTATCCACCCTCGTGGAACTATATTTATAACCAAACTTGATTGCCTTATTTAGATGGCCCATGTGTTTTGCTCAACAGGTCTGTCCTTTTAAGACCTGAACCCTCCATCTCATTACAAGGGTCTTATAATGCGCACTTAGGAAATCATAACAAAAGTTTAATGAACTAATGGAGGATGACAGGCACGTGAACTGCAATTTAAAAAATACGAAAAGTGGTTACGAGAGTATTTTACTCGTTTTGTACAACGCACTATTTCACAGAAAGATGAATAAAGAAAAACTAATATTGACAGTTCAAAAAGACTTAAAAACTCCTTTTTAATACTTATTATGGCGACTGTTTTTGAACTCATATTGTCTCTTAACCTTAACGCGTTTATGTTTTATCTCTTTTATTATTTTTACTGATGTCTTTTATTCATTTTTAAATTTTTCTTTTGAATACAGCATCCCATTTTACTTGTTTGATCCTCTGCATTGCTGTAGCTTCTCATTTAGACTGTTTATATTGCCGCCTAAATTTTATTATAGTGGTATCATAATTTTCTATTATTAATCTCGTGGACTGTTGTAACGTTATTGTTCTTACCTCTTTGTTTATCGGGTTTGTAAAGCGCGGGTTCTTACTATTTATCATTTGTAAAGCGCTGAGCGCCTACGTCTGCTGGGATGCCGCGTTATAGAAGCGAACTTTATTATTATTACCATTACCGTTTATATTATGTAATACACAGATACTTAATATTTAATATTCAATACTATTCCTTTGTCTGAGTAATGTTTAAATCAAACAGAAAAGAGCACTACTAGTACAAACTGTTTAAATTTATCTTCGCGATATAAAGAAATAAGGCAAAGACGACGAGTATATCCATTTAAGGATCTACTGCGAGTTCCAATCCAGCAGCAACCAAAGATTTATTCTGGACTCGCACTCTCGCCTCCCCCAAACATTAGACTACCTCTTAGCACCCCCCCCCTCCTCCATCTTACTGCAGCTATGAGTCTGGGCACAGAGATCTGGTGTGTTTCACTGAACAGTTTAGCAACAGGCCAAGACGCTAGGACATCATTAAACTCAAGAAAACAAGCCTACGTCCTCAGCTGCCAAGCAACTGTTGGCCCGACGTTGGGTGTTTGTGGGCCTACGTTGGCTGTTTGTGGGCCTACGTTGGCTGTTTGTGGGCCTACGTTGGCGGTTTGTGGCGCTACGTTTGTGGGCCTGCGATGGCCAACACCGCACCAGCAGGGTCAGCCACATCAAAGCGACCTCTGTGAATGTATATCATTTCCTTTTATTCCGTTATAGTTTGATTGCTAGCTGTGCCTATCAGAGTGGTTTATTGATGACACCCACAGCCAACGGGGCGCAGACAGTGCGAAAGGCCGCAGTATTTCCCCTGCTGTAGTTGAAAAGGTGACGGTGTGACTGCTGCTAACGATGATGCAGTCGACAAGGTGGTGACGAAGATGACGAATGACGTATCTGTTCAAGAGCTTCCAGCGAGTTTCTTTCAACCTTTCTGTCAATCATTTTGCGCGGGGGATCCCAGTCTCACAATCTCTCCGACAAACTTCGAAACAGCCTCGCCTTTCGGTGTGACGGTGCCTTGAACACCCAGCATCAAGAACACGCTGGTGGCAGCACACACACATATATATATATATATCCGAACCAAAACTCACTGCTACACTCTAGCTCTCTTCCGCTCAAGAAAAGCCCTAACAGCGACACATTATAATCCGTCCCCCAACCACCAACCACTCTGATGCATCTCCGTCATTGTCTCCATTACTTGGACACACATCACTGGTAGCTGTGCTTGTTTAACTACAGCTTCTGTTTATATATATATATAAATTTCCTTTATTTGGAGCTTTTTAAAATGTTTCTTTATAGTCTTTAATTCTAACCATGATATAGTCCTTTGTTATTTGGAGCTTTTAAAAATTTTTCTTTATAGTCTTTAAATCTAACCATGATACATTTTTATTCCGTCAGCTGCTAAGATTTTTTCTTTGGAACGACAGCAACTGCTTTAAACGAAATTGTCCTCTTAAAAAACAATTTTGTTGTTAATATAAAATATTCACGAATTAAATCAGTCAATTATTCATAAATTTAAGCTATTCATAATTCTTGTGCTAGGTACGCTACGCATATAAATAGACAAATAAATGCTATAGTATCCTAAGCTATTAAAAAAAACAACAAAAAAGGGAAAAAAACCCAAACAAAAAGAAAAAAAGGACCAAGCAGCAATCTAGATCTTGGCGAGAAAGATTTTACACCACTGGGTGCTGAGAGGGGAAATAAGCGTGACAGGAAATGCCCCGTTCGATGAAAAACAAACAAGAATCGTGCCTCTTGGGATGCCAGAACAGATGACCGTAAGATGAATTATTGATGAGAACAACTGTTAGTAGTAATAACAAGATAGCGCGCTGCCTGCTCCGCGTATCGTATCACTCAATTGTTATCAAATGTCACGGCTCCCTGGCAAACGGCGAAGTCATGCTGTGGACAGTGCACGCGCTCGTGCATGATGGCACGAGGGACAACAGCACAATGTGGCTAGGAGACAGCTGCACAGAGAGGGATACGGACACGAGAATTGCTACAAGGGGCGTCGACGCGATAGAGGTGCAAGTGAGAGGACAAGACACAAGATAGCTGCACAGAAAGAAGTACGGACACGAGAACTGTACAAGGGGTATCGACAAAGTACAACTTTTGTAGGGGACCACACGACAGCCGCACAAGGGGTATAGAGAAGGCACAGCTGTATGTGTAGGGGACAGGACACAAGACACCTGCAAAGGGACAGGGACAGATGTCAGACAGACGCCTAAGGAATTGCATTGCTGAAAACTGCACATGAAAGGGCATATGGACAGAAATACACTGCGGGACAAGCTAGATTACTGCACAAAAGGCAGACAACACGGCGACACCTAGCGAGCGATACGAAATAGAAAGCAGATGACCTTTGGGGGTGAAGGATAAGTTTCTCCCCACTCTTTCTCACCCACCCATCCCACACACTTTCCACTTTGGTGGGAATGGTACAGGGACTACTCATTAAACAGATCATTAACAAACAGCTGCGGGGATGGGCGAGGAAACAAACAACAACGAAAGGTTACACTGTTGTTATTACGATACACAGGAAATTAATCGGCAGGTTGCACAGGATCTGAATCTACATTAGCCTCTAAGACCAGAAAGCCAGAAAAGGCGGTCTCTTTCATTCGCTGTCGAGCCAGGTGAAAATCGTCAATTTTATGAACAGACCCAGGGGAAAAGTCAACAGAGTACAAAGTGCACCAACGGATTTTTTTTTTTGAAGGGAGGGAGTAAATCTGAAATGTACGACGTTATAAAAGAACGTGTAACCATTACCCGGCCATTTATAATTTTGCTTTTTTATTTACTTGGATAAAGGCAATTTCACATTCACAGAAACTGAGATGCGACTGAACTCAAAAGAATGCCGCAGTTTAACAAATAACCTGTAAATATTTTTGTGATAATCTCACCCGCAAAGGAAAAGCGTCCAGAGGCTTGCTGCGGAATAATAATAATAATAATAATAATAATCCCCTGAACTGTGTTCGTCATTTCTACGTTAATTCTACTGCACAGACCGATAACAAAGCGGCTCTGACGTCCCTGGCCTGCTGCTGGCGTCTTTGACGTCTCTGGCCCTTTGGCGACGGACTGCGCATCGATGACGCTGTGCTCTCCGGTACGTCACATCCGTTCACTCTCAGGGGATTAATTAAAACAGCCACTGAATCACAAGCTACGTCTGGGCATTAGGGCACGTACAGACAAACAAAGATCGAGGCTTAGTCACAGAGTTCTATCAAGCTCCGGGAAGTTCCTTCGGGAATGACTACAATTAAGTCCAGCCATAATTTGCTGGTTTTTTAAAATTATTATTATTGAGGGGAGGGTGTCTGAATCAACAGTTCTGTCAATTGCCGATCTGCAAGCACCCTCAGGGTGTGCACATGCAAGTTATCACCAATGGTGCCTAGCCCACTTTCGACCTCACCAGATACAGTTCATTAAATCATTATCAAGAACAAGAAGCTGGCATGGTTCGGCCACATAGCACGTCATAATACGGTTGCTAAGACCATCTTGCAAGGCTCAGACTGGAAGACGGAAGGAGGACAGGAAGGCAAAGGAAAGGCTGGCTTGACAATATCAAGGAATGGACAGCACCTGGCATCCCACTTCTGCTACGGATAGCAGAAGACAGCTCAGGATGGCAGAGATTCTGGAAAGTCGCATCTCGCATGCCTCCAAAGACGTGCGATCTTCTAGGTCAAAGGGGTGAGTTGAAATAACACGAGTTCACATTAAATCGAGATGACCACGACAGAACGAAGCAATTAGTTCATCACTAGCACGGCTTGACATTAACTCATTCCGGCAAATTATCATAAATTTTACTCGCCCTAAAATGCCACGTGCTCGCCCAAAAAACTCTTTAAAAAGAGTGAAAATATGTTAAACAAATATTTAACTTCCCAGTCGTGCAAGTTGCAAGAAGTTTTACTTGCCGAACAACTTGCGCTGGGTGACTGCAACCTTTAATGCTCAGCCTTCATTAGTACTAGTGGCATACGCTGCAGCTGCGAAAGAGTTTATCAGGAGATGTCGGGCGATTGTGGAACCCTAAGAAAGCAGTTCGTCGAAGGCTGAGCTCTGATCTGGGACTGAGTGAGAAGTTCAACTTACGCAGACGTGCACTCGTCAACATTCAGACACCGTTGGGAGTAGCTCGTCAGAAGACGTCATGCCACCGTGGAGCCTCGCGAAAGCAGGTCGTCGAAGGTAAGGCTCAGTTCTGGGACTGAGTAAGAAGTTCAACTTACGCAGACGTCCATTCGTCAACATTCAGACAACGTTGGAAGCAGCTTGTCGATAAACGTCGTGCCACCGTGGAACATCGCGAAAACAGTTCGTCTAAAGTAGAGCTCAGCTCTGGGACTGAGTTCGTCTTACCCAGGCGTTCACTCGTCAGCACTGAGACAACGATGAGAATAGCTCGTAAGTAGATGTCGGTCCACTCTAGAACTACACGACAAGTTAATCGTATGTAACTCTGGAATTATGTGACATGCTCATCACTGATTTTCTTTCTCTAAAAGCACCATGATTAAAAGCAGACGTCTATTTTGAAACTTCGAGAGATTAGAAAGGCTACAGCTTGTTACAAGTAGCTGGCCATCCCGGAAAATACAGGCGCAGTTATGTCACAAGCAGACAGCGCACTCTGGAACTAGCCACGAACTTCGTCATATGCAGACTTTAGACCTAGCCGTGTACTTAAAGTCATAAGCAGATGGGCTTCTCTGAACTAGCCATGTACTTTGTCACAGACGACCAACATGAATTTAGAACTAGCCGTATACTTCGTCACAAGCAGATAGCCCACTCCTGAACTACGCTAACAGTTCACCATAAAGTAGAGGGGCCATTCTGAAACTGCCAGTCTGTCAGACGAACCCCCTCTCCCCCTTCAATTCTGAAATCACCCGAGTTAGTTCACTCGTTGGGTGACATGCTCCATCAGAATTATGCAAGCCGCCCTCCATTCTCATTGCGTAAGTAATTCACAAGTAGTCACTAAACTCACTAAATGCTCTATAAGAAGCGAACTGTAACTCTGGAGCTACAGGAACGGTTCAGCACAAGCAGGCCCACGCTACGGGATACGGTGGCAGTTCATCTCAAGTAGGCGCCCACACTGGGAACTTACAGGAACAGTTCATCGCAAGAGGCTCGCAGTTGATTTTCATGGCACGACCGCAGCAGTCTGCAGATGGATGTTCTGGGTGAGTTTTGAGGACAGAAAAGCATGTGATGGCTGGTCGTGACACCACAAGCCCTACAGTCGAACGCAAGAGACCTGACGTCATGACCTTGCCTCGCTGGTGTCCGTACAACTCAGGTGTCGGTACGGACGTTGAGAAGGGATAAAGGAGAGGGGATGGGGGCACTGACGCCCTGCTTAGACGGCGATTTTGAATGTGAAAGGCGCCGCACACCAAGGGTCTGCAAATCAAGAAGACTGGCGACCGGAAGCCATCGCATTTTTCATTCTCTGGATGTCCGGCGCGTGCGACAGGCGCGGCGCGCTAGACCCGACGAGAGATGTGCAATTTGCAGTGAAAAAAGGCGTTGCGCCAGACACGTAGCATCCCCTGGCACGGCCGGCTTGTCGTTAGTCTCCGTGGTCAGCAGCGGCCTGTTCACGGCCTGCGGTTATTCGCGCATGTCTAGACAGACTTCATTCTTCAGCGCTCAAGATTGACTGCAGAACGCCACTCTGTGTCGCAGTTTTTTGTTCGCGCAGTCATTATGTTGGTTCGCTCCTCTTCCACACTGCTCTCACCTCCCCATAAACTCTCTGGAGGGGGGGGGGGCGTGAGCAAGAGATTGTAGAAAAAAAATGTCAAGGAAAAGATGGGGGGAAAAGTCAAGCTTAAAAAAGCCCGGAAAAAAGTCAAACGGAAAAAGTCAGTGGACACAGGTGTTTGACTTTTCCCCCTGATGGATAGTGAAAAAAGTCAGACTTTTCCCTCTTCGACTACTTCCTGTTGAGTACCTTGACGCTTTCAACCTTCACCGGGCAAGAACTCCTTTCAACTGTAACTTCACCCTCACCACCACCATTTTTTTTAAAAGAACGAGGACGATCGTGACTCCACTAAGATCATTACGTAGACAGAGAGGGGGAAGTTCCGAAATTTCCATTACGACGGCTAGCAACTTTTGACATACACTAGCCTACTGAAATTCCCATGTGGCCAGATTGTCCACCCCCCTTCCTTCTTTTGTACATGTATGTGTGCTTTCATTCTTTCCGCCTTAAAACACGGTCGCGTGCACACAAAACAAGCCCCCCCCCCAACCTCCCAAATACATGAACAATCCCCAAGAAAATGCAAGATCTCTAGTTTTTTTTTAAAGATTCGGGTACAAGAATGTACTAACATTTCTACCACGCTAACAGGTTCGAGTTGTGCAAACGAAATAACTAAAGTGCTGATAGGACGCCTCACAACAAAAAACGACCTCGGCTGGGCTGCATGGCCTTTCGTATTTCCTCTCTACCCGTAAATCTATAATCTATAAATAAAATACACAGGGTGATTAGCCATTACGACTGTTCTCATGACCGGAACGAGAGATAGGGCCCTCATGCAACCCGGCTCACCTGCGCCATGATACACGCAAACACCATAAGCGAACTGCCCGCACAGGAAGCAAGCGCAATGACCGCAAAAAAATCCGAAGAAAGCGAGCAACTCGCCCTTTTCATTTTACAGTGTACAGATATCCACATGAGCTAAAACGACCCCGTGCGTTAGCACGGCCAATGAATGAAATGTGGGAGTGGGGAGGGGGAAGAAAACGGAATTCAAGCAGAGGGGTGAGAGGAACACCTACCTTTGCCAGTTATTCCCGCGCTAGTTTCCTGTACTCTGACTCCGTTTTACCTCCTGCAACAAATTTCTGACGATGAAGAGCGCGGAGACAGGCCATCAAGGAATTAATGTAAAACCCATGTTCGCGGCAGCTTTGCTCGTGAAAATCAAACGGAGCGCTGACCTTCCCTGAAGCAAAGGACATGGCGGGCGCTTCAGGTCGGTAATTTTGTGGTCGTTTTTTTTCATATCCGCGCGTTTGTCAGCTGCCTTTTCATCGAAGTCTCGCAGCTCACTGCACAGACAGGCTGACAGCTCAGATGTGTTTATCTTTACGTCGCATGGTCCTTTACAACACGCAAGTGTAGGGCTCACTTCCGTCTGTATTTTGTGTGACTGTGTGTGTGGTCGTTGAGCAGTGTGCGTAGGCATATCCCTATGGACACTAACAAAAATGTACTTCTCTAGGCCGACAGACTTTTTGAACCTCGGCTGCCGAAATTTTACATTGCGCAAGTCTTGCACAAGTCGTGTTTTCGATCCTGGTCAGTTCGTTCTTTCAACATTTGATGCAAGTTCCCAATATTTCGAAGCTTTACAAGCATGCAACCTATATTGAACGGAGAAGAAAGGCGCAAAGAACCCTACAGTACTGAGCACTTGCCTGGGGAGACACAAAGATCAAAAGCATTCAAATGTCTCTAACAAGATGGTAAAATAGTTGAGGTGACGGCAGAAGAGAACTCAATCCCGTAAGCAAGCGAGAACAACAACAACAAAAACTTTCGAAAAAGAAAGAACATTCTAATATATCGTTATGTATTTAAAATAAAACAAGACGACGTAACATTAAGTGTTGAGGCAATGGAAACAATCGGCCAAACATGAAAACAGCCCTACGGTCCGCAGGGGAAGCGGACTTAACGGCAGCCTGCCCTAAGGTCGGGCCCTTGTAAAGGATGCTGTGCGGGAGCATACATTCACCGGGAAAACTAAATGGTTCTTTTTGCTGTCTCGTATCTCCAACATGTAGCTCCTCTGTTTCCGGCAAGGCCGCTTACATCTGCCTACGGTAAGCGGGACAGTACCGGTGAAGACGACTGAAAACGGAGCTCTCTAGATTTTTTTAAAAAAATTCGCGGCAGTCGACGAAGTCATGACTACATGGCTAAAGGGTCGTGTCTGCTTCCAGAAAAGGCTGATGTGACAGGTACCGAACGTGTAAGTGTCTCTTTTCTTGTTTAAATTCCACCCGCGGAGGGTCCGGCTCAATATAGGACTAAATCCATGACCTGCTGTCATCCCCCACACGCCCCCGTCCAGTCTTGCCGTGTGTGTTTCGGCAATGACTACACGCAATCCAACAAAGTTAATACTCTCCATCCTCCCTCATTTGCTCAAGTGCTGTAGGATAGGGTCGCAGTCTTCAAGATGTGCTAGGATGAGAGCATACATGAGTTAAACTCAGTGGCCGACACCTTACCTCCCCACTCCCCGACCTAAGTCGGCAAATGAAAACGACAGGCCCGTCCAATCAATCCTAAATAGTACAGGCGTTATTTTTATATATATATCTTGCGTCGTCAGCTTCACGTCACTCTTCTCCAGCCCCAGCTTTTCTTCTTGTTTTTTTTTTTTTGGGGGGGGGATATTTTTGAAGTCCACCACTGCCCAAGAGTTTCGAGCGCCACGAAAGACAGGTTTTCGCCATTTTAGTAAAATCAGGGGAACATTTCCTCGCTGCTCCCCCTTGTATCGGGAGGCTTTCTGCTCACAGCCGCACATGCATGTCAGTCCTAAATCTCGGTAAACACACTGGCCCGCTGAGAAGCGAGGCTAATATTGGGAGAAATGATGGAGGCGGCAAATCCATTTGATGGCCACACTGGGGTCCGCAAAAGCCCCTGCAGCGGTTATGACTTACACTGCGGACTAGCATTTCTTCATATCGAGGGCTTTCATCTCTCATCTCGTCCCTATATTTAAAATCTCGCGAGACGAATTCTCAATCCTGACTAGGGTAGGCGGGGAGGGGGAGGTTGTGTGCGCGCAAACGAATGAAGAAAGGAGGTATCAAGAGAGAAAACGGATGGCCAGGGAGGATGAGGTCGATCGCATCGTTAAACGCAGGTGCCTGCAGGCATCCAAACATCGTCACTCTGGACCCGCTTACGCAATACACCTGCGCACGCGCACTAGCACAGTCAAGGGCGACTGCAGACATAAAACTTGCAGTCCAAGATTCACTCCCCGCAGTCGGGATCGCGATGCATTTAGCCGCCGACATAAAGCCAATGATGCCACAACTGTCTAGCGTATCCCTACGCAGAAGAGCAGTTTTGTCGACAGGTCCATGATGCTTTGCGCGCTTTAGATCTATGGCCTCAGCCACTGAGTGGACCATGCCAGAGACGCAAGGTTTCAGGCATGATTAGATATAAAACTTCATATCAGTTCAGAGAGTTTTCAAAGGCTTTTCGTGTCACGGGCTGGCAGTTATGTAGAGAGATTAAACACGAAGAAGACTGCTAGTCCTCGCACCACGTCCGTCAGTCGTTCCTGCTTTTTCAACAAAAAGCGCGGCCTCGTGAAATCCACATTTATTAAACACTAGAATATCACAAGCAGCTAATGCAATGGATGAGATGAGGATGCATAGAGAAAGGGAATGACAATGCTCACACGACTGAAGTGTCAAAAGTCACAACGCTCACGAGTACGCGACTTGGCTCCAGTACCGAACAGCACAGTCTGTAGGTGCCCCGGTGTCTGCCAATCGCAGTGGTGGTGAGCGGCGGCAACGGCGGTGACGGATGAGGGTGGAACAGCAGGAACAGTGAACCAGGTGTAGAGTAGACGGGAAGGCGGAAAACAGGATGCAGAGAAGACCGGCAAACAGAAGAACGAACAATCCGTTCCCCAGACAACGGAGAGTCACAATGGTGGATAAACTGACGGTCCTGAGCCCTTCTGGTGGGTCGGCAAGTTGCAGCTGTCAACAGCGGTCTAAAGAAATGGTCTGTATAGATATTAGACCGTTATAACTAGCGCGACGTACCCACGACCTGTCTCTAGGCTGGTCTGTCGTGACCTGATGCACAGAAGGGCGTTACACCCTCGACCAATATCGCTACGCTACTGGCCTGTTCACACATACCCTCCAGGGAGTATACTAGAGGTGTAATAAATCTACGGAACGACGTGCAATAAAATAACGACGTCCTCATAAGTACAAGCACATAACCCGAGAACATCAAGCGGAATTGTCGATATATTTTTAATTTTCATCCAAGAATTATGAAAATGGAAAAATACTGGTACGCTATGTCTCCTCGGACGAATGCTTGCCAAAAGATGTCATCACGATGGGTGACGTGCGGACATAAGTAAAATATACTTGACGCATGGGATAACCGCATGCTGAATAAGAGTCGGGACAAGACTGGCTAAAAGAGGCCAATACAAACTGTGACAGTCTCCTACACAGCCCTCATATGCTGGCTCAAATACGGGCCCTTGCACCGGGAGTGGTCACGAGGCTTTTGGTGGGGGTGAGGATGGGCGAATATGGAGACAAGATAGAGAAAGGAGAAGAAACAGGCCACTCCTCATCAGTCATGATCTAAAAGCAGTCATTAGTCTCATGCTCTCAAGCAATTAACTCAATGCTAGTCATATCTGCCTTGTTCATGCAAACGCGGCATTCAAAATATGACCAAATCATACGGGTATGAAGGTCTGCACAAACTGCAACCTGTTTCCTCTACAGAGCTGAAATTTTCTCTATATCATCACAGTTTCCAATAGACACAGCTTATATCAGTGAATTGCCTGCACTTAACAGTTGCCAGACACACAGAAACATTCAGAAAGAACACCATGATGTCACATGCTAGAAGATATTTACAGTTTCTACAATCTGAACAAAATATGCAGAGTGGCATGCAGTGGTTCTGGCTAAATCCAGTTGGAACAGCAGGACAGTGTATAAATTTCCAATGCAGTGGCTTTAATTTCAGGTGTCAAATTTGGTAACATGCAGCTAGCAAAACAACACAAGGCCAGGGAAGCTGTTCTGAAGCTAGATTTGTGTCTACAACATGCACAGTGCAGGAATCTATAGCCAGACTACAGGGTATTCTGCCTGACATGTTTCCTGTGAGCACGAAAGCTTTGCTTGACTATAGGACAATACTTGACAACTTATGGTGGGTGCCAAAAACAGTGAACTTTGTCAATGAAAACCTATCCAACGGTTGATGTTGACGATTATCCTGTAATTAAACAAGGCCTTTGGAAAGGCTTACTGTCTGGGTTGGCCTTCGAGTGGCTTGAGCCTAGATATAAATTCTGGACCTGGGCAGAGTTGCACAGGTGTTCTGATCTAATCTTCCAGGTAATAGAAGTGCTCAGATTGTCCCAAATACAAAGCTAAACAAAGTTGTTGAAGTGCACTCGGAAGAAACTAGTCGAGGTATTTGCAGCAAACATTTTTGTAAAATCTCGACAGATTACTCTTTATAGATATTTTCACCAAAAACTGTCCAGGATAGACATTTTCACCATAGCCCCTAGTGGGGGAAACATGTAAAGAGAAATTCTTCATTGAAAATTGGAGCCTAATTGCCAGAGGGACAGCCTAAGGCTTCTGTTTTCTAACTCTGTTTTATACTCTTCAGTTAATTCAAAACCATTAGAATTCTGCGGAAACTCCAGAACTTTCCTTTTCTTTGTGCCCACTAAATGAACTAAGGAAAAAAAAAAAGGTCAGAATCTTAGATCACTGTCATGAATCATAAAAAATCTTATGGTTTAGCTTTTTTCCCCCCTAAAAATTACTTGTAAATCATGTATATAATTCAGGGTGCTCACGATTATGGCTTAGTGCTTTCTAAATGGATGCTGGTTACTGATGTGGCTCATGAAAGCCCATCAATATTTGTTTTTCTTTGGCAAAAGCGGTGATGGGTTGTCTCCCTGGTGATCTCCATACGTGAATCCCATAAAACTCGCTAGAAGCAAACTGAAACAGTCCATATCGCTTGTCCAAAAACAAACACAAAAAATGCAAAATTGATTGTGCCACCAAAAAACCAGCCTGGGAATTATGAAAATGGTAATGCAGCAATTAATCTGCCCTCCAGGGGAGATCACTTGCATAACCTCCTTTGATGGTGTATTAACCCTGAAACTATTTGGTGTCTTGGGTAGGCCTGCCTTTTACGCCTATTGCTTTGTAATATATTTTACAAAATTAAGAACCCTGGAGTTAGTCAATTTCATTTGAGATAAAACACCCCGCCTCCCCTGAGTGAGGAAGCCCTTTTAAAACCTAGCTTTGCAGTATCTAGAATTACTTAAGTCATGTTCTAATCTGTAAAAGAAGCCAAAGAGAATGAAGTACATAGTTTAATTTGTGAAGCTGTCTTCAGTGGCTGAAGCATTTGAATATGCACCAGAAGAAATGTAGGCAATGTAAATGCAAGTGAGTTGTATTGCTCTAAACTCTATAAATGCAATAAAAACCCACCAGTCTCCAGCTAATCGGGATGTGATACAGACACATCACGATGTCAGTGTCAGACTTCAAGCAGCGTGACCAGCAAAACACTAAGCCCCGTTCTGGCACTTCGCAAGTCCTCATGTTTTCACTTTGTAGTGTCAAAACATTGGCAATGTGAGACAATGTTTTGGTAAATTAGAACATGTCTTTAGCAGTGATTCGGTAAGGTGCTCCCAGCAGTACTACATGGTGAAACAAGTCTGCCTGTATACACGTTTGTACACATGCATATATGCAACCAAGCAACATATCCAGTCTCAAATTGTGTCCATCCCCAAGTCCATTTTCAATGAATTATTTGAGAAAAAAAGTCATGTTTCTCAGAACGCCTTCAAGAAATGTCAGGCAGAAGCATGAGTGAATCCACAGACACCAAATTAAAAAAAATGAACAGAAATGATATAAAAATATTTAAGTTAAGACATCTCTTATATCAGAAAGCACCAGCACCATACCCCTAAACTTTAACCACAACAGTCAGGGAATTATGCCCAAAGGTCTTCCACATCACCTGGTCCCGAAAACACTTAGGATCCTTTCTGCCAGCCAATGACATGGATGCCAAAATCTTTCTTATGCAACTAGGATATTTTTAGACCAAACGCTGAAAACAAGTTGGGAAAACCACTGTTGCATGAGGAATTAATGGCACTTTTGTTTTTTGGTGTAGCGAAGGGGAAGTTGCGGGAAAGATGTCTTCTATCCTCATCAAAATTGATAATTTTCTGTTCCGTTATTGGTAAAACTGAAATAGCTGTTTTTTTCTATTACAGACAAAAACAGAATGGCCATCTCTGCTTTGCATCTGCTCTCTCTAATGCTCCTGTGCCTCGCCACCCTGTCGGTGATCGCTGGGGATCAGTCAGAAGCCAGTCCGGCTGAGCTGGACTCAGATCCAGCACAGCTTTCAGCCTCCCTGGCCCACATGCTTCACCGAAGATCAGCTCTGCTTCAAGCGCCCCCTCAGCTCTACAGCTCCCGACTCGCCAGCTACCTACAGGATGTGCCCAGCAAACGAGATGATGGGTACTGGATCTGGATGCCAGCTCACGGCTACATGAGTGTGCCCCGGGACGAGTCAGGCAGTCCGGGTGGCAACAGAAACACCATGGATAACCTACTGCGATATGGCCGCAAGTGAAGTCCATCCCAGAACATTTGCAGCATTACAGAAAAATTGAATAAGCAGTATGCTAAAGGCATGACATCAGTTTTGAGACTTCAGATAGTCATGATTATTTGGAACGAAGAATGATGATATTTAACCAAATAATCTGAAAGAAAAGTTCTGGATGTAACAACATCTGTACCTATAATTCAATATGTTTCTGTGTCGTTGGGAAACTTCATGAAGGCAATAAACTATGCTATACAGTTAAAGATGTGTTTGAAATGAGCTGTGAAATGAATTCTCTCTGAATGCTCTCTGAACTCGGTGCAACATGCATACCTGAAACTATGGCAATGGGTTGCTAACAGTGCCTTCACACACTGGCACTAAAAGATGCATATGCATTCCTACATTCAAATGTAAACTGTGCACACATGCATATCCTTAAACACCCTCGAAGAGCATCTCATATGCATATTAACAGATAATACCACACAATATCCAAATTTTTTATGTTCCCTCTTCTTCAGTTCAGCAGAAAATCATGCATGCAATCATTAACAGTGTAGAATGAAAGTGCAGACCAAGAGACAGGAAAAAGAAAAACCAGTAAAGAGTACAAACATTTTTACTTGTAGGTGCCAACTTGCTTCATACATAAGGACCAATTAAAATACGAAACTATCAGGTATCAGCAACCATGTTCTTCTTTGTAAAATGGGATGTAAGCACATGAATTACAAGTGCTTGTGCGTGTATGTACTCCCATGTCTGTGCATGCACTAGAATGTCTGGCTACAAGAATATTTATGGCAATAAAAAGTGCAATGCTTACATATATGACTGACCAAAAAAAAAAACAACCTTCAACTATGCATGGATGGATGTACAGAACCCTTCTACATATGTATTTCTACGTTTATGAGTGTGCTGATCTGTGTGCATACATGTGTGGCTGCAGGTGCATCTGTATGTTAGACTACATGGAAAAATACTTTCTCCAAGAAAAATACAGTTTCCCTGCATCAACATTTCATAACGTGAAATAGACGACATGAACAACTTTTGCATTACAGATGTATTACACTAGATGCATTATAGCAGAACTGTTACAAGACAGAACTGCCGCTCTTAAAATAAGGTTGTCAAGGAAAAACCTCTTCCAAAAATAAAAATTTTGGACAACAAAATGATGATTGTGAGAGAAGCTTGTGGAATCATGCATGTTTGACCTGCAAATGACAAGAAAACTCTGAAATATACAAGAACCACCAGAAGCAATTGCATTCTGTGAAAGCAGTTACAGTTCTATGAATATGGCTGCTTGTTTTCAAAAACAATTCTGAATAAGAAGAGGGAGGTGTTTTCATTTAGTTTACTGCTTTCTATCACCAGTCTGGAGAAATCTGAGCAACAAATGTCCCCCTGCACCAACGGCCACCAAAAGTATTATCTCACCGAGTTAAGAATGTCAGGAAAGCATCAGAGAATAGCTCTAACCAGTTATAACAGGAAGGTGCTCCTGTAAGCTGGCACAAAACAGCACAACTAAAAAACATAAAGCTACTGTCAAAAGTGTTACTGTCTTGTTTGGAGAAAAACAAATGATCCAAAGTATCATAACTCCCCCCCCCCCCTAAAAAATTCTTGAAAAGCATATTCTGCTCTCATGCACTTTCCATTGAAAAACCAACAGTCGTGACAAGGAGTAGGAAAAACCAACAGCCGTGACAAGGAGTAGGAAAAACCAACAGCCGTGACAAGGAGTAGGAAAAACCAACAGCCGTGACAAGGAGTAGGAAAAACCAACAGTCGTGACAAGGAGTAGGAAAAACCAACAG
>SMGT01003974.1:578140-620840 GCA_004794575.1 Lanistes nyassanus
CGTGACAAGGAGTAGGAAAAACCAACAGCCGTGACAAGGAGTAGGAAAAACAAACAGCCATGACAAGGAGTAGGAATTCCTACTTACTGTTCGAATTTTGCTTTTGTATCCCTTTCCCTGCTGGTGTTGTTCCCAATCTGCTATTCGTTCTAAGCGAGCCTTTTCTTCCTTCTGTAACAGAAGAAGCACTACCTACACAGTGTTTCAATTCCAGGCATTTGTTTGGTTTTTATTGGAGGGTGAGGTTAATCTCTCCCCCCACCCCCCACCCCAAAGGCATTTATTCTATTGCAAATTTTGTAAGAGTAGGTGACTGGTATTTTATTTTCATCAAATGCATAATGATGGGTGCCCTAGGCCAAAGGTCACGTTGTTGCTCTCCCTTGTCTTAGTACAGATTAATAAACAACAAACGAGGACAGAGCGCTTAAATTATCGAAAGATAACTCCAACAAAGGTACAGATCTTTCTCCCACAGTAATGTCCCACTGTCCAAGTAAAAAGATATAACAGCAAACATTGCATGAAAATGTTTATTTATAAAAGTAAAGCTATGGAATTTATCTCTGAAGGTCTTTTCAGGTAAGTTAAATGTAAATAAGTTGTTACGACATCTATACTAGCCTTGTGATATCATCTCGAGTTTTGCAACACATAGAAATGTTGATGCTCAAAAGTTTGTGTGGCAGAAAGAACCCATCTGTATGCTTTGCTGTAGGGGCTTAGTACATTATCTTACAATGAATTAAGACCAGTCGCCAAAATTAATCATACTCAGCTTAATGTCTCATATTCTGGTCTCAAATGTCTCAGAATTTCTAAACATCCTCTTCACAATACCTCTTTTTGTTTCTCTTTATATTCTTCCGCTTTCTTGTCCATCATCTCCTGCATGCGTTGCCTTTGCCTCTCCATTGCCTCCAGCCGATTTTGTGCTTCTGTAGCATCTGCAGAATTATAGATCCATAGCGTTGCAAAGAAAGTTCCTAAGTATGAAAAGAAAGTTCCTAAGTATGTTTTCTACAAGGCTGGTTTTTAAAACAGGTAAGGATTTTTTTATAAAATATCTGGAGTGGTAATTTTTTTTTATAAAGATCCTTTAATTTGGCCAGATAGTGTTAAAGCGTTTAGGTAATCCCAGGTGGCCTATCAGACAGGCTCTAAAATGCTCGACTGACTCTTGCAGACCTGAAATCAAAGAGGCTTCGGAGTCAGAAGTGGGCACTACGTAGGGGGTTATCATATCACTGCTCCATGTAGTACCCTGCAGTAGCAGTTAGGCAGCAGTCATGACACAATTGCTACTGGCCAGAAAGGCCTGAAGTGACCGCTTGACATTTAGCTTTTGATCTGACCACCTCATTAATCTAACAGTTAAGGGATCTGCTTTCGAGGCAGGAGATTGGCAGTTTGCATCCCAGCCAAGTTACACCTAAGACTTACTGGCAATCTATTAGCTGCCCTGCCAGATGCCTGGGACTATAGGGAACAGCACTAGGCCTGATTGGCCTGGTGTCAGTATAATATGATTGCGTCAGTCGTGGACACTGAAGGCTATTTTGCGACAGCAGTCCCAGTGTGGCAGCATGGTGTCTCGAGCAACATCCTGATATGCACCTTGTTTGTGACAGAATGTTAAGCAATGAAAACTGTAGCCCTTGACTTGGGTGAACTTTGGCCTACCTGCATATACTTTGTAGTGCTGAGGGCAGATGTATTAGGGGAGGAAGCATACTGGAAGGAATGCACTAGCAAGGGAAAGCTTTAGTCTAGTTCAGTATATAATGCTTAAGAAAGAAAAAGTAAGGAAAAGATATGCATCATCTAGAGACAGACTTAGTAAGACAATGTTCTTTTAGTTGTTGGAACTCTGGAAATAAACCATGATGTGATCGAGTCCCCGTCAGAGACTTGGTCAGAGGAGAATCACTGAGCCACTGCCACCACTATCCATCATACGTCCATACACTTCTTAGCCACATTTAACAAATTTTAAAAAAAAATACTGAATTATCTGTTCACAGAAGATTAGGCATGATTTAATTCAAATGTTATAAAATTACTGCCAAAAACCCATGCTGGTTCTTAAGCTATTGGTACCCACAGTATTATGGTGAGAAGAAAAAACATGCAGCCTCTCTGCTGTTTATATGCCCATGTCAATCAAGCAGGTCTTTCGAGGATTTTTGTTTTGTGCCTACATATTGCACACATTTCAGATCCACCAATTAAATGCTTCCTATAGGTAGTTGGGAGGAATTATTCCTAAGTAACAATAACATTTTTTAATTTCAAACACAAAATTTGCAGAGGACTGTGTAAAGATTATCAAACTTTTAAGTTTAACTCACCAATCTTCTTGTAGGCACTGTCCTCTCGACGCTTTTGCCACTGATCAAACTTTAGCTGCAGACGACTTTTCACGTACATCAGACCCAGTACAACCACCAGGACTACCCAGCCGTACTGCTCCACGTACTGCCAAGCTGGATTAAAACAAATACATGAAGTACATCTATACTACCTGTGCGCACTAAACGAGAGAGAGAGAAAAAAAAGAAAGAAAGAGAGAGAGTGCTGAAACAGATTTAGCATTTAATGAAGATCGTGTTGCTCTTTCTCGTCCTATATCACACTTGAGTAGTGAGAGAACAAGAAATGGAGAGAGAGAATAAAAATAAATGTCTTATCCCGTAACTGAAATCTGAGACATGGTTATGAAGGAACGAAAAAATAGGAGTGCATTATTCCTCTGCATGACTCTAGTATTAAAACTAATGAAAGTAACACACTACTACATTTATTTTATAACAATCAGGCGTCACCTAGCTTGAAAACATGAAAACAGAAGTGCACATCCGACATCGGCTGATCGAGTTGGATTAGACTTGAGACTAGTAAAATTTCTTCGTTATTACGGTTTTATACAACACCTGTTGATATTGCATTCTGGACAGTGTCAGGAGTTTGATTTGACGGAGGGAGATCTCCCTCTTGGAAATCGTCCATGCTGGAGAAGACTCAAGCACTTTGACTTGATTGTTGGCGAACAACTTTCTGCATGGGACTTTTGTTTTTGTCTGTGATCAGCACGTCAGCGGAAGTGATGTAGACTTCGGCAGAGAAGTTCTCATGGAAGGGAGATAACCTGCAATTCGCCTGCGTACTGTTTAGAACAAGTGTAATAATAAGGAATGCTGAAAATAAATCTGCGCCTTTTTGTAATTTGCAAACTAGACCCATTTTCTTGGTCTAATTTTTATATCACAACTGAATTTGTGGAAATAGAAGTGGTCTCTGTGTGTGTGTGTGTGTTTTTTTTTTCTTCTCCGCCAAATCAGAATCATGTATCAGTCGACGTTTGTATGGTTTAGTACAGTAGCTGTGATCGAGTTGCATGTAACTGCAGGAAGGTCGATCGTGCTCGGGGGTGGGGGTGGGGTGGGAGAGGTAGTTATTATCGAGAAGAAAGACAGATGAGTTGTTGTTTAGTAGTTTAACAACAGCAAAACAGCTTAAGTTATGACGGTGTTATGCCTGAGAAAAGGTTATGGGGGATGAGGAAGAAAGATTGAAGAACTATAGAATTACAGATGGTGACAAACCCTGTAAGTCGAACGGCCAGGCATGATAACGTACGCCAGTCTGTTGGGAAAGTATCAAGATCGGACACGAGATCTAAAAGTAAAATCCACACAGCTCTGCATCAGTAGCAAGCATGCACACATATAGGCTATGGACCACCCAGAAGAAGGACAGAAAGAAGAATTAATCAGACCCGTATGTATATAATATAGCAGGTAGCTCTGTACAAGAGGACTACCGAGGGAAAGCATTCGAAACATGCATACATAGTATTCCGACCTTTAAAAGTAACCTCGTTCCTCCCACCTAAAAAATACCTGACATGACAAGTATAAGAAAACATACTAAATCGATAACCGAACATATCCACTAGCATCAAAATTCAAAGGACTACGAAAGCATCTTTCAGACTTAAAAAATGAATTTATATATGTAGTCAGTAACAGTCAAGTTTGAAAATAAAATCTGCATCATGAAGGGAGCGCATGCTGCGGGTAATGACATCTGGGTTAGGCTGCATGAACAATTGTATCTGCTCTTCTGTCACAAAAGGCGTAAGGCCAGTCCGACCTGTGTATTTTACCTGCACCTACGCAAGAACGAGAGATACGTTCCTGCAACTCATTCTCAGCATACGGGAACTGCTGTAGGTGGGGAAACCCATGTGGTATAAAGTGATTTATATATATATATATGGGGTTCGGAGTGTTCTAGGGCAAAGGGGACTTATTTTTTTTTAAAATAACTAATAAACACCAATGTGTGTGCAGGTTTGTTTGGGTGTGGGTAGGGGATGGTGAGGGGGAATTTAGCGCTTTCCGTCTTGGGGACTGTCCTCTTGGTGCCCTTGTCTCGACCCTGTACATCACGCGCGCGCGCACGCACGCACACACACACACACAGGGACGCAGCACACATACAGGCATATTCTTACAGTTCACATAAAACACAGGGCGAACAGTCAACTGTTAAAGTCACTTTGATGAACCGAAGAACTGATGCCAGGGTTCGATGGCACGCAGGCTTGGCCGCTGCTGTCTGGTTGCCATAGCGATAGACCAGGCAGCTGCGTTCTTCCAGCTTGCGAGTACTTATGTATACTACAAAAGCACGGGCACACCTTGCTGGGGCTCGGAGAAAGGCAAGCAACATGCGTCAATCGGTGTCTAGTCTGTATGCAAAGTAGACCTATGTGTTGTTCGAGTTTTATCCTTCACCATACACTTTTTTTTAAATATAAAATATTAACTTACTATAGCAAATCATCTGAGACATTCATTTTCTGGAAGAGTTTAAAGTCTTCGCTTCTGCGAGTTTCATTGTTTTGTGAAGCCAGACATTCGATCGCTTGTAAGTAACAGTTACTGGGTTTATGTACAGTTCTCTTTTTATGTTATGTGCTATGTGACGCCTCCACGCGCCACACGCATTCGTTCGACAACACACCTCGATGACAACGACAAAGTTTATTAAGAAGAAAAATGAACTGGCGGAGGCACGGCGGTTCATTAAAATGTTACTTCTCTAATCTCGATAGTCTAGTGGTTTTTCCTTTTCTCTTGTGGCGAGTTCTAGCTTCTTATGCAGTCCATCTTAGTTCCATCCTATTGGCGTGATCGGGGAATGTCGTGTGGGTGACCGTCGTAATATAGAGCCGGTCACCTCTCACATCTTACAAGTCAAACGATATCTGTCGCGGAGGGGGTGGGTCGTCTTCCTGATACCAACTGTCCACATCAGCGAACAGACTAAGCAGTACGTCCTTCCACTGGCCGGCTACAATCCATGCGCGTAGTGTTGCTTTCTCTTCAGGCGACTCGATAATCGCGTCCACTAGCAGTTGCAGGTGTTCGTGCACCAGGCGCACGGGCAATGTGTATACGCCTTCCATCACTTCACTGCTGCTCAGTCATACGTTGCTGCCAACGGTTCTGAAGGCGAGCAAACTTCTGCCATGAGGGCATTCGGGCCGGTTTCTTCTATCGTTCCTTCATGCTTTTCCCCCCGCCTTCCTAGGCCCGTTCTAGGCCCGTTCCTCAGCCGTTCTCTCTCCTGGTCCTCTCAAAGCCTGTCTTTTTTTTAAGTCGCCGGCAGGCCCGCATATATTGGGGTGAGAGACTGAGAGGCATCCGAAATATTCTAAGGAGCCTCCCTCATTAGTGAGTCTCTGTCAGCACTAGCGGTCAGCTACCCACTGACAGCCAGATTTACGTTGCTGTTTAGGACTCACTTGCGCGGGGTAATTGCCTATTATCCTCAGCTCGTGAGGTCGACCCTTGACTTACTAGGTCCACACCCCCGGGTTTTTCCCGATCATTCAGCATCCCGGCGGTTTCTAATCACAGGCCGCCAATTATCTTCCAACTATTATCAGTACTCGCCTACTAGTGTAGCGTATCACTTTCCGGACTTTCCCTCGCACCTTGGCTCCGTCCGTGAAAGTCAGTCCCATTATGCATTCACGCCTTGTCTTCGGCCACATAACGAGTAGCAAAGGACCAACAGCCTTTTCATCGCCACCACGATTAACCGTCCTCCAAACTGTACAACACACACGTGCTATACACACACCAGACACGCGTATTGTTATAGCTAAAAATATAGTCTAAAGAGTAGATGAATGTGTTAGCGTGCACTCGCGTGCATAAACATGATATGCATAATGCATTCACACGAAATTCGATCCTCTCTTCTATGATCTTACTGTCCATCCATCCCTCTCTCCCTCTATTTATACTCTGTCGATCTTGATGACCGCCTCGGTGGTCTAGTGGTTAAGGCGTCCGCTTCCGAGGCTGGAGGTCGGTGGTTCGCATCCCGGCCGAGTCATACCTAAGACTTACAAATTGGCAATCTAGTAGCTGCCCTGCCAGACGTCTGGCACTACAGGGAACAGTACTAGGACTGGTTGGCCCGGTGTCAGTATAATGTGACTGGGTGGGACTGAGGCCCGTGTTGCGCCATCAGTCCCACGTGTGGAAGCACGTAAACTTTGTCTAAGCAACACCGTCCTGATATGCACATAGTTTGCGGCTGGACGTTAAGCAACACATACCCCACCCTCTCTCTCTCTCTCTCTCTCAACTCATTCCTCTGTATGCGTGTGGTCATGCGTGCGTGAGTGCGTGCTTGCATATTTATTTAGTTTACTTACACTATATAACCATGACGCATTTATATCTCGACACATCTAGCGGAAACTGTATAGTTGGTAAGTATAGTTTCTTTACTGAGCTTTACCTATTAGATCACTGCAACTTTAAATGTTTTCCCATCACTTCTGATACCTTGAATGGTGTTTGCACGTCCTGAGCGATGATCTCGAGATGTGCCCGTAGCACTTCAGTTTGCACTTGTTTCGCATGCTGTGGTCAGCAGCTAGGCTTGCTGTTTCCTCTTTCGTACTGCCTCACTGGAGACATGGTCTTTGGACGAGATATGAAAGACTTATCTGAAACATCTCAACTCCATGGCTTGAATCTTTCTCTGCCGATCGGCTGTCAGGATTCATATCATACAAGCACAGAGAAAGATGTAGATGACCGGGGCGCGCAGATCTGATCTTGGAACCGAGGGTGATGTTGCCATTTCAGGTGACTTTCAGTTTTGTAGGTGCTGAAGTTGTCTGCTATGCTGTCAAGAACTTTTAGCTTTCAACCTTCATCAGCGACAACAAACCCAAGGTGCTTGAAGCTGTGGACTGACTTTAGCTTGATCGGTCTTGATTCTGACGTCAGTGCTGATGTCATCGGTGTTGTTGTTGTAATCAGTTTGGTCTTTCCTGCACTGATCTATACCATAGGCTATTGATGACTTGTCTAGATGTTCAAACAAATCGTCAAGCTGTGTGAATGTCGTTTTTTTAAACGTGTGAGGAAAATATAACGTTTCACACGGGGAAACTCCCCGGTTTTCTTCCTACGTCAGTCAAGGCTTGGTCTACACAACTGTTATCACACAAAAGCTATATATATGTCATCGGTAGCTGTGTACTATCACAAGCACAAGATACATGCGTCAGAAGACTATGAACAGCGGACGATCATTTGCTGCGAAGAAACCCTGCTTGCCTGTACGGAATTTATATGGCAGTGAAGTACCATACATACTGCATACTGATCCTCTGGCATTGCATGCACATATTCGTGGCTGTGTGACAACCGACACTGTTTTTCTTGATCTTTCTCTGCCATTTCTGCTGTTTCCATGACACATTTAACAGTTTTTGTGTTCGTATGTGTGTTCTGTACATCTTGATCTTCCCAGAATCCCCCGAAACGACGACGATGTTTTGGGGAAAGTGCTTCAACCTGCCGGCGATTTCGCACTTTTTTTATAGCCTGGGTCGATCCGTTTTTTGTAATTATTCTTATTAATTTTTTTTAAAACCAGAGATCGAATACTTCTTGCTATTATCGCCCTTAATTGTTCCATACTTTTGAAACTGGTCAAATGTTGTTCTTAAATTATTCTTGTCCTTTATTGTTGTATAATCCACCGGTTTCACTTATGCGATCATTTTTACCTACATTACGGAAATTGAAATTATCTTACTACTGTATAATTGTGTTCAGAATGCACGAGTAATACGAGTAATTAAAGCAACAATTATTGCACAGTGCATAAAATTTGTGTGTTTTCGCGGTGTCGACATGCGTCACCTATATACATCACATATGTGACGGATGTATACGTGTTGCATTGAAATGATTTCTTTATTTATTCATATAGGATTTTTATGAGATATATTTCAACCCTGTTCAAACATGGCCTGGACGTATAGGTTGACTCAGTATATTTATAATTGTCTATATATATATTTACTATGGAGCAAAGATTTATGAAGAAAGAATTGCGATCGAGCTGGTAAAAGGGTTGAGCCCGATTGCTTTGGGAACAGCTCTAGATAGCCGTCCTTTCCTAATCGAAAAAAAGATATCCTTTTATTGTATTTCGTGGAACCTGTGAACGACTTACTGGCCCGTACAATGACATGCACCGGTTTAAAAAAGCCACTTTGGCTGATTAAGCAAATTATATATGAAAGCATACATGTTCAGTCGAAAAAAATGTACAAATCCATCTAGATAAGATATGTTTGAACACTTTTCTTGAATTTTAATTTTAAATTTAAATTATAATTGTTGCATAGCTACAGTCATGAAATGAGCCGAGAAAAAGAAGTAACATGTTGCTTTCAATAAGTAGGCCATCGCGCATTCGCGGGTATTTATATAGGCTGTGTATACTGGTAATTAGGTCTGCGAATACACAACTGTATGTTTACAAACTCGTAGAAATTAATTATTTATTAGGGGCTTTCCCTTTTACAGCATTATCCAATCAGCGACTTTTCCTTATAGACGTCATGGGAACTATTTTTAACACAGCTTGGTTTTCAGATATCAGCAACGCTAAAGTTTACTGCACTGCACGAAAAGTTCTGCCACTGAAAAAGAGTGTGTAAAATTCTCTGATATGAAGGTTGACAAAAGTGATCTCGACGCCGATGTCGTCGACGATGGAGAAACAGCGATTCAGCCAAAATCTGAAATGAAGTCGCTAGCAGCGAACAGGCACGGTAAGTGACACGAACAGTCTCTTCGCAGCAACTCAACACGGATGTGGAGGCCATATTTGTACTGTACATACAAATCACTTGAAATTAGCATTTGGAAATTTCGGCTAAAACAACAATAAGGCAGATTTTTGATATAACTATGGTTATTCTCCAAATAATCGTGCAGTAGGTTGCAGAAAACCTTACTGTTTGTTGCTGATCATCTGTGATTTGGTGACAAGACTTACTATACGGTATTCTTAGATTCTAAGCAGCAGGTCGCATTGCCAATTTACGGTCACATAGCGGAGTACGTGCCCTTAGCAGTATTGCAGCAAAATGTTTTTTCGATAGATGTGGTCATGATTTTTTAGTGGATGCACTTTACAGTTGCTAAACGACGTGTTGTATTTGACTGCGAATATTACACAGGATACAAAAGTAAAGACCAGCAGAGCATGTGTGCGTTGTAGAATATACATATACATGTGCAACCAAGATACACAGATTCAATACTTAATCCCTAAAAATATCCATGAACAGATTTTGTTTTAATCAGACTTACACATATGCAACCCCCACTCCTCAGCACAACGCATCTTAATTCTAAGTCACACACTGTTTTGTCTAGAGCGTCATGAATTAATTGAATGACAAGGACTCTTTTAAAGTATATAATCAAAAAGAAAGGATCTACTTCAAAAGCTTATATGTCTTGTGTTGCCACTGTTTACCAAATATGCATAACAAGTAATACATATATATATATAGTTTTATGTGCTAGTCACTGATATATATATATAAATAATGCAGATGCCCATGAGTATATTTTTCCTACAAGACAATTTTACTCCTAGTATTGCTGGGTGAAAGGGTAATTCTCATCATTGGTAAAAGCATTCAATGTGCATTCCCCTGGAGAAATGTGCACTTACAGTGTACTGTTTTGGCATAGAAATCTTGAATTGAGAACAACTTGAGCAGTCATTCAGTTCAAATACACGCTGTTGCAGTCATGACTTTTGCTTAATATTAATAATAAGCTTTAGCTCATGATATCATTATTACTCATGACTTTTGCTTAATATTAATAATAAGCTTTAGTTCATGATATCATTATTACTCATGAGTTTTGCTTAATATTAATAATAAGCCTTAGCTCATGATATCATTATGGCTGTCTTACATCAGTGAAGTGGAGAACCTTGAAACAAAGGCATGTTCTGTTCTTTATTTTCATTTTTTTCTAAACCATTTTTTATCAGGGTTATTACATGGGCAACTCTTTTATCTCTGTGGCAGTTTCAGTTGCATGCATTGTTAGCACAAATGTGACAGACCATTAATATTATTCTTACAATACATACAGAAAAAGACCCGAGACTTTCAAAGGAGTCGACAGTTTACCCAAGACTGTCTCCATCTCATTTTAAAAGAAAATCATCGAACTGCCTCTATGTCCTTAATTCAAAACATTACACCATAAATAGACTGTTAAATATCATTGTATTTAAGTGTCTCTGAAATGTCTCATTTGTTTCTGTCTGTACATACACATATGGCTATGTTCCAAACCTTTTTTTTTTAATCACCAAACTTACTTCGTTTCTTTAAATTTCAAAACTGCACACCACAGTCTATTGAATATCAGAGTAGTTATGTGTGTAAACATATTTTTTTCATGTCTGCATTAGACACAGATTGTCCATGTCTCAAATTATAAAAGTTACTTAGAATTGTTTTTTAAACACAGCCAAGCAGAATAACAACATACTGTAGACTGTTGGAAAAATATGCTCTGTATGGATGATATTTTAAAGCTAGGGATAGTATGTTGCTAATGCCGTTAATTTTGAATAGTGTTAAGTTTTAGAAGAACTAAAAGTATAAGATTAAAAAATATGCTTTGTACAGGTACAAGCAAAGAAAGCTTGTCAAATAGTAAAACCAACTGAACATTGCATATCTTAAATTTATGTTTAAAAAAAAGATAAAAAAGGAAGATTGAGCGGTGTGCCGTCATGCAGGAGATCACATAATATGACATTTGACAAAAGTATAAAACACCCAAAGATGTTTATAGCAAAGTGAATTGAACTTATAAGTAGACAATATCAGTGCATGCATGGACTAAGGAAGCTTCTTGGAATTTCCACAGTAGCTATTTTTAGAATGGTTGTGACTGATCTTTAGGTGAGGTTATCTTTAAAATGCTTAATGGCCATTCCCGTATTATGGGGACAGCTAAAATGTCAGAACCACAGCAACATAGACATTAGTAAAGGGAAGGTCTTGCTGGGTGCTACTGCTTTTACTGAGGTGTTAGACTGGTAAAGTTTGGGAAACCCCATCCTCGCAGGAATGAAAAAGGAAGAAATTCTGATTGGCTGAAGCTTTAGCCAATAGCTAGAAAGAAGGAGGTGGGAGTGGGTTGGGGGGGGGGAACCTAGGTTACTTGCAGTTGTTATACCAGTAGAGAGGCACAAGATGAAAGGCAGCAGGAAAATGCCAAGATCTGAGATAGATTACAGATTTTTAGAAAATATAGTTGCACAGGTCAGAGTGCAGTGTTACATGCAGTGTCGCCCTTAACTTACATAAGGCTCTTGTTGATACTATTTGTTAAATTCCTAGCAGAGCAGTAAGCAATGTTTCCCTGTGAGTATGGAGTAGAACGCCACTTCCCTCCCTTCACCCCACTCTAAAACTGCATATTCATTGTGACGTATGACACGTATGCAGCTTAAGCTTGCAGCAGCTGTACTAAGCATGCTGGCACTCCTCTTATAGTCCTCTCACTGTATTATGTCTTAAAACCATCCTCTGTATACTTGACTGCTTCTTACTCCTCTGTCTCTTCTGTATATACATCTGTAGTTCGTAGAGAGATCCGCTTTCATTTTCTCAAAAATTTAAGTATTTCTTTTATAATTATTGTTTACCTTTGTGTCAAAGTAGCTTTTGTAATCTTGAAAACACGAAAGACCTCCATGCACATTTTTGTTCCTCGGTTGGTGGGAATGTTAGAGCACAGCTGTAAAAATACAGAACAAGGTCCTTCTCGTTCTACATGTATTTTGCACCAGGTGTAGTGACAGATTTCATCTATACTTTTACAATGCCATCATCATGCATTATGAACACAGAGAAGGGTTGGGAGCTGATTATCACTGCTAAAGATCTATGAGTTACAGTCTGAACCCATCCTGTGCTGCTTTTTTCATGATTTTTGGCATCTTTCTTATTCTTTATTGCCTGACCTCTTCTTGCACTGCAGGTGAAGCTGGAATGACCCTTCATGATTTGCATTATCCAAATGGGTGCATTGTCAAAGCTAGCACCTTGGAGAATGGGTTGCAGCCCTTGCAAAGCATCAAACGACGAGAGCCCACTGAGGACACTGAAGAGGTGACAGGAGATGAGAAGAAAGAGAATCAAGAAGTGAAGGCCATTTCTGATGCCCTTGATGGCTGCCACATTGACGGTGACACCAAGGTGCTGGAGAAAAGGATGATGTGCCTGGACCTGAACGCAAAGGACAGGCATGGGGCAAGAACTGAAGAGACCTGCATGCGACTGAAGACGCAGACTTCCGTCATTACAGTGGACCCACCGAGCTTGAATGGTGAGGACGATGACGAGAAAAACGAGGAACATGAGGATCTTACGTGCCGAGGGCCTATGGCTGGCAAGCCTGCCAATTTCTGTCAAGCAAATGTCAACATCAACCATGTTGCCCAGAAGGCCTACGGAAGCCATAATTTTGACTCATTCTTTCACACAACTGATTTGCCCATGCCAGATCTTCGCCAGCAGCAATTCTCTCATGGATTTGCACAACAGATAAACCAGACCCAGACAGGGTATGGTCTTTACGGAGGGGAGTATAGTGTGTCTCACTACATGAATGGCTTCACTCCTGCCACAGGAACTGCCAGCGCAAGCGGCAAACGTCGAGTAGATGATGATGCCAGCACCCCTTTGAAGTACACACGACCATTGCAGGAAGTGACAGGAGTTAATCAAAACTACGGTTTAAACATAGGAATGAACAGTGGACAGCAGCTGTACAAGCCAGTTTCACCTAGTCTGGGATCAGGGGGACAGGTGAGAACACAAAGATGAGCCCTAGAAGTTTAAAGTTCTTATTTTAAGAAAATACGTGTCAGTCAGGTAAAGGGGACAAGAGGTGGGAGAGAGAGAGAAAGAGAGAGAGAATGAGACAAGGTAAGGAAATATTCAAGGGAGGGCTTGCTGTAAATGAACAATAGTCATGTGGTATACATAGCAGGGTTAGGGCAAGCAGCAATGAAGCGAAGACTAGTGATAACTTGCTTCCCATGTTTCTTTTATGCTTCACAGGTTGTAGACAACTCGGCCAAAGTGTTCACTCAGGAGCAGAAGATGATACCCTTACCAACGGACTATGAGCGACAGTTCTCTGCCAGTGATGTGGAGCACTTCTTGGAGGTGATCGAAGCCAGTGTACGATGTCAGGATCAGCAGCACAAGACCAACCTGCAAATGCAGAATGATCTGAAGATTTCAGGACAAGTAAGTTTCTTTTTTAAATTGTCGATGCTATGGTTGCATCAAAAATGGGCAATCTGAGCCAAAGACAATAGGTCAGACTATACAAATTCTTTTCATGCTATGTGCTACAAACATAACACTAACAGTTAAATACTTCGTAAAGTGCATGTGATATTTAGCTGAACATGCTTGGATTGGATGCCATCTGTGCATAGCATATTGTTGGTTATTAACCTAATCCCCTCATAGAGGTTGTAGGAGTGTGATAATATGATTGAGTGAATTTCTCTTTTGGATAAACCTTGAAAGAATGAGCCTTCTGGTGATAAAATGCAGTCTAAAGACAGCTATCGATGTAGAAGAGTTCTGTGAATAATTTGCCATGACTTTCATCTCTTTAAATGTTTGTCTTTTGTAAGTAAAAGAGAGTATATTTAACTCAGACATTGTACATCAGAATGACACAGTGATGAAACCAAATGTACACGATAACCCAGCTCTGAATTAAAAAAAAGAATTGGTGTACTTTGATTGTATAGTTGTGTTCTTGTTACTGTTCTTGAGCTATGTTGGCCATGCTGAATTTTTCTTTCGGATTCTTCATCTCTAGTCCACCTGCTGTGGTTGTTGCCTGTCTAAATATCCTGCCACATTCTCCATTTCTTTCTGTCTGGATGTTTGGATTTGAATTTTTTAGCTATAGTTTTGTTTTCTCATCCTTCATCTGATGGTATCTATCCAGATCTTGTTCTTTATCTTTCTATTGCACGTAACTGACATTTCTGTTTCTTTCAGATGGTGAGTAAACCTTCAGACAAACTGAATATCCATAACAGTCCTGGTGCATGTATATATATATATATTTAAAATTTCCTTTTACAGGCTTTTCAGCAGGAGTGTGACCCAGGTTATGTCAGTGAGAACAGTCCACGTTATGAAACCAGTTCCCCTAGTACCAGCCCCAAGTCAACTTACTCTCCACCCCCTTCGGTCATGTCTGGAGACAGCGGAGTTGCCAGCCCCCAGAACGATGACACCATGTCCACACACATGCCCAGCCCAGCAAGTGATTATATGGCGCACAGTAATGGCGGTTATCACAGCATGGCCAGTCCCCCATCTGTGGGATCTCATCCTGGGTCTGTGATTGGCTGGAGAGATGACTCACCAAGCGAGGAGTATGGTGGTGTTGGGCCGTATCCGTTTGTCATGGATCCCATGCAGGCTTCCTACTTGAGCCCTAATGACATCATGAATATGCATGACAAGCCCATGATATCTGCATCACAGCGTGCTGAGGATGATTCACTCAGCTCTTTCTTCAGCACGCACAAGGATGACCTAAAAGATGCTTTGGAGGTTGTTGCTAAGGACATACAGACCACCTCCCGGGAACCCAAAAAGCCACAGGTGAAGGTCAGCAACGACTTGCCATCAGCCAAGACAGCGCAGGTGCCAGCATCAGTGATGCATGCCCTCCAGCCAGCCCACAAGCCTGTTGCTCCAGCAACCACTGTCTCCACAAGCGTGACTGAAACAGAGGCTCGGCCCAGCAAACTTCCTTTGCCAGCACTGCCCAAGACTACCGCAAGTACTGCTCCACCCAGTGTTGGACCCATGCCAATGGTCGTCGTGCCAACAACTATTGCACCTAGTCAGCAGCCTGCTGTCACTATGGCACCTGTGCTGATGGTACCCTCAGGTCAATCGCCACAGGTATGTCCCCCAGTGTTTGTAATGTGGGGATTTTCCTGGTTTCCTTCAGCTTTTCCCCTGGGCCTACAAGTATATTAGCTCATTTATCATAAGCTTTGATCAGACTGTGCACATGGAGAAGGCAAATTAAATCTGTCTGTTTGGCTTTTCAATTGAATATCTCTGGCGTCTGTTACAGCTGTATCTAAAGCACCCTGGATCTATCTCATTTTCTTGCAAACACTTGATGCAGTTATCCCTGCCTTTATTCACAGCACTCTTTCTGTCATATTTATGCATATAAACAAAACATGTACATGTTTATGTATTGATACGTACTTTGACATAGATGTGTGTGAGAATCAGAAAATTGCCATAAATTCTATGCAGAAACAGAAAGGCATACCTATAGGTTTTCAGTTTAACTTTAGTCAGGAATGCCAATGAAGAGAGAATATTAAGACGTTTGTTCTGTCTGTGGATTGTTTTATTCTTTCTTTTTTTCCCCAGTTCATTGTGGTGGTCAACCCCACCCCCCAGCCACCTTCAGTTTCCAAACCGAATCCCAAGTATGTTCCCATCAGGCCAAAAGTCCCAACAACATCTCAAGCCCCAGGGACCTGTGGATCTCCTAAAGCATCTGAGAAGACGCCACCTATGCATCCAGTGCGTGGAACACAGGATAGCAACATCAGTACTTGTGCCACCGGAGGCATCACCAATGGCCATAACTCTCCTTCTTCACCGTCTTCTGAAACCAGACCATCTCCCTCACGGTCTCCTAACTCGTGTAGGTTTCTGAAATGTGTACTTGATGGTTTTGTCAATGTTTTGTTTGACATTAACCTTCCTGAGTTGAGAAGCACAGTGTGGTCGATTGTGTCAAATGGCCTGTGGTAGTTGCTAAGAAAATAGAGGGATAGGAGAAAACTTTTATCAGTTCTTCTTAAACTGGTTGACCTCTGCTTTTTGAATGAAAATGTTCTCTCAGCAGACCTGTGTACTCATATGGTTTTGAGGTATTCCTTATGTCAGTTTTTGAAAATACGTCAAATACACCTAATTACAAAATAACACAACCAAAAATTTTCTGTATAATTATATCACAATTCTTTCAAAATTATTACAAATCATTTAGAATGAAACGGTGGTGCAAAATGAACATAGCCCTTCCAAGAGGATTGCTCTCCCTTGCGTTAGATCAGGAAATTGCAGGAAGGTTCTAGACCCAGACGAGGATGCTCCATAAGTGGAAGCTACATGATTTTGTTGCAATTAAGCAACATATCTGTAAAGTACATGAAAAATGATGAGTGTATGCTAACTTTGTGGTGTCTGATGAGTTCTTTTCATGGCAGTCTGTTCTGGCAGAAATACTTCTGAAGTCTTTTGAAAATCATAATTTTTTTTTTCCTGAGGAATACTGCAAAGGCTTCTAACTGTTGCCATCCTGGGGGAGGGGGGGGTCCTTTTAACAACAGTCCATTCTGTCAGGAGCACTTCAAATCTCCTGAAAATGCTGCATTTTTTTCTGAAGAGTATTCCAAAGGCTTCTAACTAAATGTTATGCTGTTCTTGAGTCCTTTCTGGAAGAAGGGTTCGAAATCTAAAAATACTCTTATTTTTTTTTCTCTGAGGAATACAATAAACGCCACCTATTAAGACTTGAAAATGCACCAGAATCAGGTTTTAATAGAGAGTACATTTAGCGTTACCCAGGAGGGGTCAGTGAAAAATTTCAGTCTTATTTAAGAGGGGGTTGTAAAGGAAAGGTCTTAATAGGGAGGTTTTACTGTACTCCAAAGGCATTTTGAGGGGATACAAGGGTACACAGGTTTGGTTTTTTTTTACATCTCTTAGTGTGAACAGATGCTGCTGCACAGCTTTTTACAGTGATGGGTATATACAGTACAGTCATCTGCAGCAGTGGCTACAACCTTTTATTTAGTGTATTGTTTCTTTTTTTTTTTTGATTATCCCATGGATCTGTGCATTAATTTGATAAAGATTACATGTTATTTTCAATAGTATATCTGAAATCAACACATGGCTTATGCACACTGCTTAATTTACAGCTCGGTGTGCCCAGCAGCAGAGGATGCTGAATATTGCTCGGCGTCTGGTAGCTGGAATGACGAAAAATGACCTGCAGTTTCAGGATGCTGAGGGAGACACGTGAGTACACCAAGTGTCTAAGGGGAAAGTTTGTTTTTTGAGTGAGTCAGCAACTGTCTGTACAACACTTCCCATAGTTCCAGCATTATGGTAGGTAATTTTAGAGGGATAGTCCTTCAGCCTTGCAGTGTAAGTACTGAGAAAAGATTGCCAGTGCAAAAAGGTGTTCTAATTTTCAGGAGAAAAGCCAAATAGTGTTTGCACAATGTTTAAATCAAGGGAGTAATCCTTGACCACTCCTGGATTTAAAGTAGTAACATCCACACACTAGTTTTCAGCTCTACCTGCAGAGCTTTCCAGGCCCTCAATTCAAGCCTTATTTTTAGCTGTCACTTTTTATACCTTCCACTTCCATTTTCCGAGAATCGAGCTAGTTTTTTCCCCCTCTCAGTCCTGGCCAGTCTTCTAATGGTAGTGTTTTGCTAGCATACCGTAAAAGGGAAGTGTTAATGACTTTGGCTTACTAAAATCCATAATTTAACAAATCATTTTGAGATTTATTGATTCATGCTTTACTGTAGAAGTGTAAATAGTTCAAAGATGTACTAGATTATGGTGGTAAAGGTATGTAATACTTTTACAGGTACTTACATGTGTCAGTGTGTAAAGCTGACTGTAACATGGTCAAAGCACTGCTGGAGCGGCTGACCCGCGAGCAACTCCACTCCATGATTAACATGCAGAACTGCATGAGACAGGTGAGCTTCTGGTTTGTCTCAAGGAACTATGGTTATTTCAGGACCTTTCTTGATGTTCAAAAAGTAAATCCTAGTTCACTTAATATACTAGTTTGCATACACATGGTTGACAAGGTTGAGTTTTGGCTAATTGGGATGCACATTTGACCAGTTAAAAAAGGGCTTTATGAACATCTTGTCACATGTCCTCCCAAATGAGACGAGGACCTGCTTATCTGCTTTTTCATAATGAAAAGGACAATAGTTTCATGTTGAGCCTCTGTATGGCACTTACTGGTTGTAATGCATTTTACTTAAGGTAGAAATTTTATGTCAGCAAGGAAGAGAAGTTAGCTTATGAACATGCTTGCTTATGTATCCCAACCCTCAGTCTCTCTCTTTGATGTGGTCTCTGTGTGCACACACCCACACATGTGTATGCAGCCACACACGTTAACACTAAATTATGTTGGGGAAAAAAATTTATAATAATAAGATGTTGGCGTCCTCTGGAAATAGTATAGGTTCTATTGAACCTAGAGGTTTTGTCCAAGATGTTTTTGGCAATGCTTTTGTAAGGAACTGTGGTGGGGATACAAATATGTTCTTTATCACCTGTTTGTTTTTTTTTTAAATGACACTATGACTCTCTATGCTTTTATTTCCACAGACACCCTTGTATCTGGCTGTCAGCTCAAACCACCCAGAGATGGTCAGGCTGTTGCTTCAGTTTGGTGCAGACGTCAACATTTTCGCTGAGGTGAGAATCTTATTGTCATGTTTGGCTTCTGCCTGCCTAGAGCTGAACAAACGCTAGACTTTGTTCAAGAGAATTCATGGGTTGCCTTTTGAGAGTGAAGAACACATAGTCACCTCCCCAGAGTTAGCCAATAACAGCCCATCATTGTAAGGCCAGGTTAGTGACAAGAACCATATATTAATTTATATTATTAAATAATGTAGTCTGTTTGTTCACTTGCAGCACATACTGGCTGATGGGCGTTCAAAGGAGGTGAAGACAGCTCTCCATTGCGTGGCTTCAGGTGGAAGGCAGTACCTGGACACCCTGAAGGAGCTCCTGGCAGCTCCAGAACTGCAAGTTGACCTCGTGAACTCTGATGGTCAGTGTTATTTTGGCTGTTACTGGCACTGTTGTTGTCTGTGTTAATCATTGCTATCCTCTTCTGCCATCTCCCTTTCATCATCAAAAAATAATAAAAGTACATTTATAAAGCACAGCACCGCCACACATCTCAACTACTTTTTGGTCCCATGGCATCAGCTGGGCTCTAAAATCATAACACATACCATTAAACTGTAACAGCAAAAGTGACATGGTTTTTCATGGCCAGAGAGCAGGAACTTCCACAATTTTCAAGAGCTCCATAGTCACATGGTGACCAGTTTATAAGCTTTTAGTTTTTATGGCACCCGATATTTGTAGGAATGTACTCGAAAAGTGAAATTAATAAAAAAAAAATTTAAAAAAAGTTCCATAGATTTGGGAACTGAATTATTAAATCAAGTCCACAGTCTGTCAACTGAAAAGCAAAAGTAATCTAAAGACTTTATCGTGCAAAATAGCTGACAAACCAAAAAGTGGAGGAGAAAAAAGTGTTAAGTCATAGCATGGAATTCAGTGTAAAAATTACATGGAAATCCTAACACTTGAGATGTATGCACCACATCCAAAAAGTGAACGTTTTTTGCATCCAAACAATTCAAACATGCACAGTGCTTGAAATTTCATTAAAAATGACATAAAAACAGCAACGAATTCTAGTTTAAAGGCAACATAGCTAAATCTTTGGAGCAGACATTTTCAAAATATGGACATGAATTTTGTCTGCATGGGGTTAGCTTAATAAAAGAAAAAGAAAATATTTGTTCGAGAAGCATGTGATCTTGCTAACAGTTAGTAGTGTATTTGGCAGACAGGAAATTTGGGTTTGCTTTCAGAGTATTGTTTTCTTTAAGCACCAGCTGACTACTAGATATTAAAAAAAAAACTTTTGAGATCAGATGGCTGTATGTGAAAAGAAAGCTCAACAAGCTTCCTCTTCATAAGCATTGTTCAAATATTTGCAGGTCACACCGCTCTGCATTGTGCTATTTTGGAGCACCGCAAGCCTTGCACGGATGCTGAAGGCTTCATTGACAATCTGCCCATCATACAGGCGTTAATCAAGCATGGAGCAGATCCCAATGCTCAGGTAACGTCTGCAGAGGATGGTCGAGTTTTACTCTGTTGTCAAATCTGGGGATAATGATGGCGTTCATTGTAAATTATGAAGCAAAGAGTGCATGAGCATATTGGATTCCTAACATGGCAAGAAAATATATCTTTTAAGTCTCTGTCATTTATACTCTAAGTGTCAAAAAAAAAACCCCAGAAGGATCTCAAAAGACAAAGATGGTAGGTTTTGAGTCTCGTACTGGTGTTTTCTTCCCTAAAGGTCAAGAAGAGTGGCAAGACAGCTCTGATGTACGCCCTAGAGTCCAAGGACTTGAACCTTGTCGAAGAGATAGTGGCCCTGATTGACCCTGCTCGTCTGCGCACCTTTCTGAAGACACCAGCCTTTGATGGAAGCACCTGCACGCGAATTACAGAAAACCTGCAACGTGTTCTTGACCCACAGAGTCGACAGAGACTCTCTGCCTGCCTCCGGATCAACAATTCTCGGAAAGAAAGCAGCAGCACATCCTAGACCAGGCCTTGCTTGACTGTTCCGGCACCTGGGGGACTGCCTGGCTCTTTGGTACCTTGTAATTCCTTTTCAACAGTAAGGGACAGACTGATATACTTGCTTATAAATCAGAGTTTGTCCAAGAAGCTGTTTGTGGTGTGCTTTTGTTCTCAACGTTGCTTATACTTGCAAGGAACAGAAAAGGCCAAGTTCCTGGTAATGGCGTACCAAGGAAGAGCTGAATAATTGGAGATGGGTGGGTTTTCTTGCAATGTGTGAGTTTCCAGAGTTGAAAGATATTGGAATCAGTCTTGTTTTCGTGGCTGGAGCAATTTGTTGTGATGCAAGCTCTGCCCTAGGTTAGCCTGATTTCAAACGGGTGAGTTTGTATGAGCAAAGTCTGTCTGCTTTTCTGACAACATTGTACTCCACCCAGGCATAGCTCATGCATTTTAACTGAGCAGAATCGTGGACTAACCATAGCAGCTGGGTGAACGAAGACAGTGACAAAAAAGATGAAGCAGAATTGGGAAGGAATCTGAAGGAATAAGCTGGGTATAAAGACGGTGGGATACACACAATGGGGGAGGGGAAGAGGCCCTTGAAGATTTATACATTTTAACAGAGATGAATTTAAATGATATATATTCACTTGTATGCTGTTGATTATCATAGGAAGTGGGGTAGGGTGGGGTATGGTTTTGGTTGAAAATGTACATAAGGAGAATTATTCACAGTATTTGGTCTTTAATAAAAAAAACTTTCAAACGAGGCTACTTTAAAAAATATTTTGGCTGATATAACTGTTGCAGCAATCATTAAACACAAATGCCACATTTAATCATTTTCTCTAAATGGGAACAAGCTGATGTTTGTGATAAGTTCATGAAAGCATTTGGAAAGTTTCTGAATGAAATGTTGTTTTGTCTGTAGTCATACTTCATACACGTTTTCTGCATATTCCTTTCACCATACATGATCATCTTTAAGACTTCGTTTTTAGTTTGGTTATTTTGAGAAAATGTATAGATTAGGAATATAATATGCTCACATGCCAAGATGGTTTTTTGGGGCAAGTGGGGAAGGCATTTACTTCTAAAACATTTTTGAAAAAAATCTTGGGCAGCATCAAAATAAGATCAGTATGGCACTCAGGAGGCAAGTTTAGAGATTGTTTTTGGATATTGAGGAAGGTGAGATGTAGAGAAGCTTGATAACACGTTCAACTTTCTAGTTCTTGGGGTATGTGGGAGTAGCATAATTGATGCACTGTTTTTTCTTGGCAGCAGCCAGTGAAACTGAATGTGGTCAGTTCACATGCAGCTTGAATCATTCTGTCGATTTCTTGCAACATTGTGTGTTAGAGCACATTTTTTCATGCTGGCACAAATGAACTCACAACACTGTATTATCATTCATATTGCTGTGCTGGTAAGGTATGTACCGAGAAGGATGCATATTGTTAGATCAGCTTCATGAAGGCAAATAGGTTTATTGTCTTTCAGTTGCAGTGAAGGATTTTAAAAATAATGACAATATTAAGATCTTCTTACCAATGTTTATTTTTGTTTTCAATTTCACAAGACTTAAAATATGGTGTTTGTGGAAAAAGACTAAGGACACAAATTTATAAACCCAGTCAATTCAAAAGATTTCATCTGAATGTACCAGAAATTCACAGTAATTGGACCCAGTGATGATTCTGTGCCAAAAGTAATGAAAAACGTGGCATGGACATGCCAAGAAAATGTGAAGTTCTCAAGTTGCATGCCACTCCGTTTGGGTGATTGTTGTGATGTTAGTTCCCCTGAATTTCCGAGCTCCTAACATGCAGGATGCAAATAAGCTCAGCTACAGAAAGCTACAAAGTAATTCTCGAGTTTGGAAGCCACAGATTAATGCTTTTTGATCACTGTAGGGTGCCCTAGAGGGTGATTTTACTCGATTGAAATTTACATCATGGTAAATACTAAATAGATGAAAAGTTTTATTTATATATATTGATCATTTATTCATGTTGTTTGCAAGAGTGTTTAAGTACATCATTGAATATGGAAATAGATGAAGCATGATTTTAATGTCTTTCCTATGGTGTAAGACATAATGCCAGTGGTGTGCTTGTAGTACTCATTAATTACATTTGTCGTTCCCGGGAGGTCATACAAAATATCCAATCACACCGACATATGTGTACATGTAGTAGTAACTGCAGCATTTTTAAATTGTTTTGCTAAATGAATATATTTCTGCCTGCATTTTGTGCTGTATGTGTATCTAGGAAACTGGTCATAATATGAATAGCTTTGTGCATCTAGTCCATAAACAAAACCTGGCACTTATGGTTACCTTGCCACCTCTGTTATTTGGACTGTGTTTTCTGTAGCATGTTGGACAAATAATTTAGTAGGAAAATTAGGATAAGTTGGTGCAAATAGATTATTGTCTTTTTGTAAGTAATTTCATGTAATACAAATTGGGTATGTTAACACGAATGTAATGTTTAAAACATAATCAGTGCATTATCGTAAAACAGTTTTGCTGTTATCCTTACATCTTTTTATTTACAAAGAAACTGTTTATATACTTAATATGACTCGCAGAAAGGTGCACATTTTTTTCTGTGCACAGAAATGTAGCAAATTTGTGAATCTGCTGTATTCAAGATCTGGTACCTCTGTCTTTTATCTATACATGCTATTTAATTTTGAGTAGGGTTGTACTTCAGTTACTTTTGTTGTTTAGGTATTCAGGGTGGCTATGATTTCCTTTTTTTGTCATTTTTGTTTAAAAGGAATCTTTCAACCTCTTCATTTTTCAGTTATTTCTAAGAGTATATATTTATGTCAGACTGCCTCTAAAAAAAAGGAAGGCATAGTCCACATTAACGGCTGTGACCATCTTGGCCTTCAGCTGTACTTAGTTTTTTGAAAACTTAAACTTAAATATTTGAACAACGTGCATGTGTAGATCACACGAACATGGCACAGTTAAAAAAAAATATACCATTTTATATTATTTTCTTTGTTATGCAATAGGGAACAGTTGTTGCAAGGTTTTATCACTGACATGGATGGAGGCACATCTTTTTACTTTTTTTTTTTTTTAGTTTGGAAAAATGTCACCCGTGGATGTGGCATTGAACAACTGGATAACAAAACTTGATGCTAATCAAAAGGCAGACATCTCTGATTTGTATAGATGGAAGTTTCTACTGTGACGCAGCCTTACTATCCAGCACATGATTTCTGAATTTAATTCAAGCGCAGATTGGCTGTTTTCATGAATTGTTACTGAGCATTATGTGATATTATACACATATATATAAAATTAAAAATATATTATTTGTTGGCTAACAAGTTCAAGGCACCTGCATGCCTTACTGGCAGCAACTGTTGTACAATCCCTGGGGAGTTTTAGTATTATGTAGTTACTACAGTTCTCGTAGACAGTATAAGCCCATTTATCACTTTCTCTGATGCTGTGAACTAGTTTAATTTTTCACCTTGTTTATATAAAAAAAAATTCCTTTTGGTGAGTGTTTGTAATAATCTTACTGAAGATTCATTGTCTACGGCAGCATGATGAAGGAAATTTTTTTTTATGTAATTATTGTTTGGTTTTGGAGCTACGAGTAAGTAGGAAATTTGTTCTCTAGGCCCCTTTGCCCTTTGACATTAGTGTTCTTTTATAGATGGATAAGTAGAAACTATGCCCTTGCATATCCAGCGTGTGCTGCCACTGCTAGGGACAGAGAACTCCTGTCCCTACCAAATAACTGACTGAGGCAAAGCTAGCAGCGAGGTGCAGCATGTTCCGTTACCTTGAACTTACATCTTTAAGGGTCACTGTGTGCCATTTGCTGTTTGTAGCTGTTGCACACTTGAGAAATGACTTTGCCTGCATGCCTTTTCTCTCTTCCTGTTTAGTCTTTTGGCAGCAATACTTTGTGCGGACAGTGAATTATTAAGAACAGATACACTCACCAATTTGCTGTTCATTGCTCAGCTGCCTGAGTTGAAGCTGGTTTAAGGTACATGGGGATTTTTAAAGGAATTTGCAAACAAGACAGTGCAAAGTTCTGAAATACAAATATTCCTCTAGCTGAAGATAAACAGAAGCTACTTGAGTGTTACTTGCCTTCAATGGATGAAATGCCTTAGTACTAAAGCAGGTTATTCTATATTTTCAGTGCCAAAATTAGCTGACATTGGGAAAGTGCCCTTCCTAGCAGCACACAATATTTTAAAGGAATAACCCAGGAGCCTCCAGTATTTGAACTTCTCAGGGTTCAGCCTGGGGCTACAACAGAAGGGAGAACTCATTCATGAGATCTACATTAATATAACTGTCATTAAGGGATCTAGGCAGATAAGATTATGAATGTCAAACTTTCGCATTTTGCCTTTGACATTATGGAATTTAGATCCTGGATGCAGGCTCCACAAAGCAGTTGAAAGTTTATTTTATTTGAGTAGACAGCCAAGTAATATTTATAAATTATTATTTTTTGTTACTATTCATTGCCTTTGCACAATCCATTTATACAACTGAAAGCTAGTACCATAAATTTACTCATACAAATGGTCACCTGAGTAACGCTGAGTAATATTGGAGCTTTCCATAAAATTCAGTGCGTCAAATCAGATTTGCAAACCTAAAGATCTCGTGTTACTAGGAAATTTGTTTTGAGTATTCTGTAATGAGTGTAATATGTGCTTTAACACTGCGACAAGCATTGATTGGCCAGACTTTTAAGTGTGTTATGAAGACATTTAAGGGTTCTGATGGCATTCTTGCCCAATTTTTTCCATCTCTTTTAAATAGCTCTTTGATGCTGTCACTTGACTAAATTTTGTGAGCCTTCAGGCATAGTTCTTGTAAATGCAAAAGTTCTCCCTTTGTAATGTCTTCTTGTACTCATGCTGCATCTTGAATGGCTTGCAGACACGTCCAGAGCTCAGGTGGGCTGGACAGTTATGGCCATTGCCTGCTGCAGCACAGTTTCATGAGAACAGCTCAGTATCTGGGTGCCTCTGGCTCTTGGCTGGGTCCATTCCTATCATGCATCAAATATTTACTGGTCACTGCTAGCTGTGTAGAATGTCAAAACCAGACATCAGTTCTGTGCATTCCAACAGCTGAGCCAGGGGAGCTTGCAGAGGGGTCAGTTCCTGACTGAAAGTGATGTGACTGAAGCCCAAGAAGCCAGTTGTCAAAAATATGGCTGCATACTATAGGGAATTATGAAACATGTTTGCACCATATGCTTCAAGGCATGATTAGATGTAAAAATTTCATGCGATCAGACAGCGCTGTTGTGCTTAGAGGCTGTGACAAATGTTTTTAGCACACATGCACGTGCTCACGCACATACACATGCATGTATATATATATATGTATATATAAAGGCAGCATGTTTTAACTCTCCCAGTTCATATTTATGTACATGAAAATCGACAGAAATTTTCACAGGTGACAGGAAGGGATAACTGCTTGGAGAAAAGTTGTATATTTTAATACTAGAGAAACAAAAGGAAATGCCTAACAACAAACAACTAAACCTGATAAACACAACAAAACTGGTAGGCTCTTCAACTGTTCCTGCAGGATAACACGATTACTGTGTGGAGGAAGCTGGGAGATTGTGTATTCTTACGTCTGTATTACCAATAAGCTTGTAGTGCCATGGAGTGTGAAACATTTGTCTTTGCCTCATTGTTTGACTTTGGTCAAGAAATATTGTACAGATAATTCACCCATCAAATGGAATTTATAATTATTACGTGTGCTTCTACACGCCTTGTGCAGCATAACAGTTAAAAGAAAATGTATCCAAATTTGTTCATTTGTGTTTTTCCTTCGAAGGTATTATTACTTCCCAAAATGTTACTGCATGTTGCTCAGTCTATGTGTAAGATTACAATCTGATTCTTGTGCAGAAGTACAATTTGAGCAAACCTGTTTCTACAAATTTTTAGGAAAAAACAACATTGTATGGATATAAGCCTTCATCACCTCATTAGAACTGGACAAATTGCCATGGAAGCTGTGTAATTTGTGAAAATGTAACTTGAAGTATTTCAACTTGCCAATGTTGCTGCTGTTGTTGGTAGTTCAATTGTGATAGGAAAGGGGAGTGCCTTGTGAACAAATTGTTTTGTGAAATAAAATGCATATTGTACATACAAACACAGGTATGTGGGCTTTTATTATGTGAAACTTGCACAGAGGTGGTATGTTGTAGCAAGGAGAGGTGGGTGACAGATGGGGGTGGGGGCTTGGGACACTGAGGGACAGGACATGCATATGTATTACATCATGTTCAGCATTTTAGAATGAGCCCAGAGAAAGTCATTAGCGCACATTTTCATAAATAAGATATAATATTTAGATAAGATTTTTTGTTAAGTGCATGGTGTTGACAAGAGAGATGGTGGCGGATGATATACCATGCTCAGCAGCCAAACAGTTCCAAGTGCTAAGCTTGATATAATGGTTGAAAACTTTTAATGGGTATAGTGCCATGAGCAGGAGACTGTGCACAAATAGGGAGGAATGAGGCCCTTTCAGGGGTGCACAAAATCATGCGCATCCTGCACCAGCCCTACCACAGCCGGAAAAAAATGTGCAAACTGACAATGTAGTTTCATGGCATACAAATGAATAATGTGTGTCATCACATTTGCTAATACTGTAATGTCCACGTTTGAATGATACCAGTTATTTTTCTGCGTCATCATTAAGACAGTTTCATTGCTGAAAGACAACACACCAGCTGCTGTTTATCTGATTAAGCTTTTTAAAAAAAAGAGGGTCATCAAAAATCACGCTAAATGTATGATAAATAAACCATGTGCTAGACGCCTTCAAAGCATGTATTCTTGGATTCAGAGAGATAGAAGGGGGGTTTTATAAGCATATATAAATGTTTAACAAAATATTGTGGCATTTTGATCTGATTCAATCGTCTTGTAAAAGTGTACTGGCGAATCACATGGTCAAGCGTTTTCATCCAAAGGCTGGCAGATGACTCCCGCAACTTCACAATGTCCGCAGTTGTGGGCGCCAAACGACGAAGATTTGCAGAAGCGAAGGTCAAGTTCAGTTCCGGTGCAAGCAACGTCATGCAGAACGATGGGTCCCGCCCCCCTTTCAAACTTGCCCTGAGTCGACGCTTTCGCTCCCAACCTGAACAGACAGTGTGGACAGCCTTGGAGTCGGGGAGAGACAGGATAAATTGTACGGATACAGGCGTCGGGGTTTTTTTGGGAAAGGGGTGGGGTGGGAAATAAGAAACATTGGTTAATACTATATAACCATCATAGTTTTCAATCAGAATGTTGTCTATAAACGTTTCCGCCCAAGACCCACAATGAAACCTATAGCAAGGTCGGTTCCCACCCCGGGCGAGTCATACCTAAGACTTAAAACTTGGCAATCTAGTAACTGCCCTGCCAGACGCCTGGCACCATAGGAAACAGTACTAGGACTGGTTGGCCCGGTGTCAATATAGTGTGACTGGGTGGGACTTGAAGCGACAGCAGTCCCAGTTTGGCAGCACGTTAACTTGTCTCAAGCAGTACGGCCCTAATATGCGCCTCATTTAGGATTGGATGATGAAAAAAAAACCCACACGCACAGAGCAGAAAATCTGACATTCCGGTATTTTCTTTCATAAAACTATCAGTGTCGGGCTGGCAACAACTTCCCATCACGGTCTATGTATGTCGCTCCCAGATAAATGTTACGTTCCTGGAAACCTTATGAAATGCGGCTAGGATCAAACTGAATAAAGGTCGCCATCTATAAAGCCTATATATAGTGATTTAAATGGAGTGCAAGGTCGGGGTTTCAAATGACGTCGTCTGGACCATGCACGACGCGCAACGGCACTAAACAGTCAGTCCGCTTGTGAGCCCGCCACTGACTATACAGGCGGACCGAAGCAGGCAGAAGTAATACTGATAATTATATGCTTTATGTAGCTTACGTATACATTGTTACATTTTACATGTGTTAATTTTTATTTTTACAAGCTTAATTGCAAGTACTTCAATTAAGTATATACATTTCTATTATTTATCTCAGTGTTATTATTAGTTATTCTCTAGTCCAGCTGTTTCATGTATGTACGTCTATATAAATGCTAAATTATGATTATTTGTAACCTCACCGTACAATGTACATGCTTTGTAATCTGGTACATCTCCCTGGATGCTAAAAGGTTCTCTTTTATTCTCCTCTTTAGAGCTCTTGATGTCCACTTAGTGTGGTGAATGTTACATTGTGGCCATGGAATTCTTCAAATTCCCAGTACCCCATGGTGTTTCTTTTGTTTACTTGTACAGTTTTAATATCCCAAATGGCGAAAGAATAAAGAATTTTGAATCTTGATGATGATGTGGAGACGGCATAGTATTTATGATGCGCAAGTAATTTTCGAAAACCACAGAACGAACTAAAAACACCCTGTTCGTGCACAGCCAGACGTTTTCTCCGAGACTCCGCTGGCGTGCAGAATACAAGTACTTCGCTTTAGCTGGTACACATGGCTAGGAACAATTAAGGGTCAAATGGGTGCAGATACACACTGGGACAGATACCCATAAGTAAGTGAATTAGAGAGGAGATTCACAGGATACGGAGAGAACGAATGAAATAGATGGAGGCGGACAAGGATCAATTAAGAGACAAAGAAATAAGGAAAGGAAAGGAAAAGAAACCAAAGAAACAAAGAAGAACGAGGAAAGGAACCAAAAGAAATAAACAAATGATGAACCGAAAAAGAGGGAAAAGTACAACTGGAAGGAAGAAATGAAGAACGAAAGGAAGAATTTACTCAGGACGGAAAGACGGATGGAGGGAATGAAAAAGAACACAGTCACGGAAAATACCAGACAGTAACAAAGAAGAGCGAAATGGGGATCCTCTTTGGCGTAGGCGACGTGCGCTGACCCACCGACTGAATCCAAGTGAGACGCAGACGACACCAGCGTCCACATCGTCCCAGCTGTCGTCACACACTGTGCCCCAGGAACCGCCCACCAGAAGCTCCACTCTCCCCTCTCTGGCAGTGCTACCCCCCACCAGGCGAATCGGATCTGTAAAGTCAGTTAAAGTACAACTTGACCAACGCATCGACTCGTCCTGGTGCATAAGCTGTACTAAGGTTAACGCTCACGTGAGAACGAACATTTATATCTTACATGAACATAGACTGGTTCATGGGGGGGGGGGGGGGGTCCTTCCGTGGGCTTCGTAGTATCACGAAGGCCACGGTCTTGCTGTAGGCCTCTCAGATCTGAACGAATCTGTGTCGTACTTCGCCGAACCTCACTATGGCTTAAGAGATTACAATGTTCTGGAATGTGTAGCGGAATGCACATTATATTAGTTCAGTTCAGAAAAACCTTCAGAAACAAATAGTGAAGATACAGCTACAATACATGCGTTTGCAACCCGCGCATGAGCTGTGGCACTGTAAAAGGTTTCGTTTGGAAACAATCCAGTGAGCATAAAATACTTCTTTTCCTCTTTTGTGTGATAACCCTAGTGGGGCCTCAACTTCTGGCAAGCATGGTCTGCGGCGTAGCCTAGAGAACGCGGAGTAACCTGCATTTCTGTGCCCATGATATTATCAGTGGTGTTAAATACAGATGAAGAGATTGCCCGGCTTCTTATTGTAGACACTGCCTTAAAATGAAAGTGGACTACTTTAGCAAAGCTCCGATTAAATCCGGAGTTCAACACAACCCCTGACCCAAGCGCGCGCGGCCGGTGTACTGGGATGATAGAGAGGGTAAGTTTTGTTCAACGTTTACATTTTGTTTTCTGACGTCATTTATATCGGCTACTAAAGGAAAACGAATCGAACAAAAATGCAGTAGCTCTCATGAATGAAGGAGAATACTCACAGAACGTTTTTAGCGCCGCGGCCACGCATCGACCCTTGCTGTTCAGCTCCATGTTTCTGCTGTCTGTTGTGTCCAGCGTGGTTGTGAGGGCTTTCAACCTGCTCTCGGTGGCTGACCCAGCCTTCTCAACCGTACTGGGAGTAGAGTTGGTCAAGTTTGGTAATAGCTGGTCCGTCGTGAGGTCAAAGACCATTTGGAGAGAATTAATCTGCTTCTGGGTTGCAGCGGTTCCATTCACTAAGGCCGCTTTGTCAGCAAGCGGCTCATTCTGGAGGACGCTGACTTCAGGCATAAGCTGGCACGAGGTGGCGTTGTTGGCTTGACCTTTGTCATCCAGGTCGACCCTGAACTGACGTCCCAGGTCGGCTTTCGGCAACGACAACTGGTCTTGTAATCTGGCCTCTACCAGCAAGTACTGCTCCTGTTCCGACTCCAGACAGGCAGGCAACATCAGCTCTTGTTCTTTTGGGCTTGCTAAGTCGTTCGTCATATTTCTTTCCATTTCCTTCAGCCTCTGGTCCTTCCTGTGTAGACGAACCTCAAGATCATCGCAGTTGTCTTGCAGTTTTGCCAACATCTCCTCTAGGTTTTCATCTGCTCGCTGATCGATCGTGGCAGTCCAGTTGCTGCACTGGAAGTCCCCGAGGTCAGACCTCAGGCTTTGGCCATCACGAACTTGACTGCGTCTGACGGACGGACAGACGGAAGTGCAGTCGTGTAGATCGATACCTACCTTCCAAACCACGGACACAGGGGGTGTCCCAGGACTAAGGAAGCGACCACATTTTAGTTGACTGTTTACATTCGTGGAGAGGTTGGACACGGTTGGGACAACTTCCAGATGTCCTGTGATCGTCTGGGGTGGCTCTGTCATGGCAAACGCGAAGAAAAGGAAATAGCAAATACAAAATTGGCACTAGATACTGCCAGCGTAAAGATAAAATACAGTTATAACAATTTTGAAAGACGAGATACAATTCTTTCAAAATATAAAAGTAATTATTATATATCATGGCATATCAAATACAGAAGCTGTACCTGATACCATAACCTGCACCGTTTCTGGTTCGTCACTGAAGCTGTCCTACCCGAAGGCGTTAACTGTGTAGTTTCCGGTGTCTTCAGTCCTCAAGTCGTTCGGAGTTAACCCCCAAGAAAGATCAAGCATAAGGTGGGAGGAGTGGGCAAACAACTTGCCCTGGTAATAGGCTGCCATTGCGTCCTCCTTGGAGACCCGGAATAGCCCCAACGCGCTTTCCTCAAGCTCTGCGACGAATGTCCAGTTGAAAGTCTCGTTGTTTCCAACGCATCGCAATGCCTCAGAACGGAAACTGGAGTTCCAGATGAATGCGTCTGTGGCTGAAAATGCTTTCAATGTGTTCACTTAAAAAAAAGAGCAAAAAGTAAGTCGTGCCAGCTAGCTAAAAGATCAGGCTTCATTACAGGACAATACTCGACAACTTGCAGTAAGCAGCAGGTAGATTCGTTGATACAGTATAACGTTGATTTTGTTGTTGTTGGCGCACACCTATTCAGCAGTCAGTTTCGAGTTTGTTGAGCATTGTTCTGTCGTAAGCTCGCTCATTCACTTACTCTCAGTTACCATCAAAACCAAAAACAATGATTTTGCGGACTTTTTAAAAATATTGTGCTCCAGTAAAATCGCCTGTTGTTTTATACGCTTCTTTTCGGCCATTAAATTTCACATACTTGTATACTTAAAACTGAGAACGCGTGCCTAGTTTCATGAAGTCACGCTCGGGGCTGGAAACGAAATCTTATATGTTTCCCACATAACCTACAGCTTTTCACTCATTCGCTGAAGACTATGAAACGCCAGCAACTTCGCAAGTACGCTTAATCTGTGCAGACCCTCAAATTACATGTGGACACACGCGATCCGATGTTGACACAAACTTGTGTAAAATTTACTAGATCCGCATAAATCATTCAGTGACACCTTCAGAAACATAATCTGGATTGATACACATTTAAATATGTGCGCGATGTGCAGGAAGTTGTTACTTGTTCATTTGATAATGTCAGCTGTTCTGTACGTCATTCTAACAGACATGTCTTTTCTATTTTAAGTATTATCCGCTATTCATTGTGAGTAAATAATTTTCCAAAAATCAAAATTAGACTTTATATATAGATCTAATATCTGAGGCGCACCACAGATATCTGTGAGCACCTTTGTCGACAAGAATGAGCTGCGACGGAAAGTTTGAGATCAAAATCTGAAAAAAAATGTCTGTTGCGGACAGTTAAATTCGATGTAAAATGACAAAATCTATTTTCGTTGGACTTAACCACAGATTTTGAAGTTAATGCTATATTCATTATGTGGAACTTATTATATTTTAAAGACATGAAGGGAGGGGTAAACATTCTCAGGACTGCACTGCTGTGTAACCCTTTATACTTACCGTGACACAGAAACACGAGAATCCAAAGCAGCATGATTTTCTGGTGGACGTTGCCAGTTAGCTTGTTTCCATCACCAATGACGTAGTCGTCTTTAGAGTGGACTCCCCTGCTCAGTCCGTGATAAATCACGGAAAAGGGAAGGAGAGAAGAGAACAGTGTGTTTCTATCGGGTGCGCAAATAGAAGATACGGAACCGGTTGCGGATTCCGAAGGAACAGCTACGGTATGTGCATACTGTGCTTCTGTAAGGCAGTTCAAGATTTAGGTTCAGATAACCAAAGTTTTAAAAGGGAACTCAGTGAAGAGACCCCAGCAAAATATATTTTTTTTAGCTTCTAGAACTCTATAAAACAGTCCAAATCACCATATTCATTGGCAAGAGTTGATATTTTTTTCTCCGGCATATATATGTGCATTTCAGGAAGTCTCAGGAGTTTATTTCTGTTCGACTCCCACTGGAAGAAGGCTAGGATCAGTGCTGTCGATTTTTTCAGATCTGGGTGTGTAATGCAGCATTGCTTTTGTGGCTGTGTAATCGTCATTGTTGCTGTTGTGTCCTGCTGTTGTTGGTGTTGTACTTTTTTCTTTTGTGTACAAACAAATGTGTTCGGCTTGAGAAGTGACAAATGGAAGAGTACAACGTCCTGAGCAAAACTCTACTGAAAATGACAGCAGAACAGCTCATCAGGAGATAATACGTTCTTTCAATCTTTTCAGTAATTATTTTACAGACTTCCAGTTCGGGCGCGCAACAAACAAGAGAAGGCCGAACTAGGACGCTGTGCCTACCCTCTTTGACATCCAAAATCCACCCTCCCCCTAAGCTCACAGTTAAGGTAGAGGAGAGCTCGCAGGGTAAGATCAAAGTCCCCACCTTCAACGTGGGGTCAATACAGCTTTTCATCACCGCGTTTGGTTTTCCTTATGAGGAAGGTTCGAAGATGAGTGAAAGATGGCCAAGATGAGTGAAAGTAAAGAGAATTGAACATCGGTTGTTCCCTCTTTTATTTATTTTTTGTTTTTATGTAATATTCAGTAAATGGTCGAAATAGTTGTTGAAGATTTGAGCACTTACCCGTGGACTGTAGAACGCATACTCTTAACGCAATAACGCGGTTTAAAATCAGTCGCAAGACATCTATAGTTTGCCTGCCAGTCCACTTTTGGTATTCAGCACAATGTTGCACCGTGTAAGCACCTCGGAAAAATCTTTATAGGGTAATCTTTGAGAGACAGTGCTTCCAACTCGTGGTGATTTCACACTAAGGGGGGGGGGGGGCGGAGTCCCATTACTGAGCTAAACACTGGTTGATGGCTGCAGTAAGACGGCCAGTGCGGACAGGCAGTTCAATGTTCGGGGGAGGGCCAAATGAAGTCTGCACAATGCTTAACTCCAGGAATAATCCTTGACCACTCCTGGATTCGAACCAGCAACGTCCACACGCTAGTCTGCAGCCCTATCTGTAGAGCTATCCAGGTCCGGAAGAATTCTTTGTAAGAGTTCAGATCGTATTGAACAGTTAATACCTTTCTGAAAATCACAGGTGTCTGACAGAAAGGAGATTACATTTTTTCACCTTCCACAAAAATAAAAAAGGGACACTCCTGGTAAATTGGTTTATAGGTGGAAACGGGTTTGTTTTTGCAACAATAGAAACAGAAATTTTAGTACAGTGTATTGCAGGTAACTTTCAAGAAATCTTGATTCTATAAATTTATGTAGAGCGTCCATGTACATGAATGTTTTACAAAATATCGTGGCGTTTTGATCTGATTCAATCAACATGTAAGCGCGTGGTGCCGAAACACATGCTCAAGCGTTTTCGTCCTATGGCTGGCAGACAACTCCTGCATCCTCAGTGTGTCCGCAGTTGTGGGTGCCCAGCGACGGAGCGTTGCAGAAGCGAAGGTCAAGTTCAGTTCCATTGCAAGCCACGTCATCAAGAACGATGAGCCCCGACCCCTGTCCAAAACTGGCTTGTGTTGTTGCTCTCGCTCCCAGCCTGAACAGACAAAATGAAATGCGGCGAGGGAATGGCGTGGAGGAGTACAATTACAATTTTTACAGGGTTTTTTTTTTGGGGGGGGGGGGGTGGGGGTGGAGTGGGATGTTCAGATTGAAAATAAGTAGGTAACGCTGTAAATATATGTTTCAAACAATTCGGGTTATAAGGCTATAAGGATCGTTATTATCGGCTTTCCTTCCCCATAAGCAAACAGGAATGCGTTTTGAATTACTTCCTTTATAGAACAGAAAATCTGCAATTGCCGTATTTTCGTTCCTAAAACTGTGTCAGTCTCACAAGGCGACAACCTGCCCCTCACGTTCTACGCGTTTCGATCCCAGATAAATATTACTTTTCAGCTAAATGCCATGGCTTTCGGCTAAGGTCAAACTGATTGAAAGTCACTATGTATGAAACCTATAATGATTTAAATGGAGGGGAGGGATAGGGGGCTTAAATCAGCGGCCAGACGGGGTGAGAACGCAATAACGACGTCTGGCCCCCTGAGCCATAACGGTGGTGAAGAGTCGATGGTCAACAGGGACATGGACTTTGTGAGTCCGCTACTGCACAGCCCGTGACAATATGGCAGACGCCACAATTGTGCAAGTACTTTGTTTACCACTATGCAAACCAGTGACGCCTCGATCAGGAAAGACTCACACATACACACACACATTGTCTTCCTTAGAATCCGCTTGTCTACTTAAAGTGGTACTCCAGGACAGAAAGATTGGGACTAAAGATACTGCACATTGGGAAACAGAAGCAACTAAAGATTCAAAGAAAATACGATGAGGATATAGACAGAATAAAATGGAAGGAAAAGGGAAGAAAGAGACAAGGAAAGAAAAAGAAAGAAAGACGGAAGAATGAAGAAAGAGAAAAAAGAGAATTAATTTTTATAAAAAAAGGAAGAAAAACGAAATGGGAAAGGAGAAAGAAAAAAGGGACGAAAAATGACTAAAAAAAAAGAAGAGTTTGCTTAAGAAGAAAGGACAGAGGGAGGAAACGAAAACGAGTACACGTGCAGTGAGATAAGCCGTGGGCGACATGCGCTGACCCACCGACTGAATCCAAGTGAGACGCAGACGACACCAGCGTCCACATCGTCCCAGCTGTCGTCACACACTGTACCCCAGGAACTGCCCATCAGAAGCTCCACTCTCCCTTCTCTGGCAGTGCTACCCCCCACCAGGCGCACCGGATCTGTAAATCAGTTAAAGTACAACTTGACCTACGTATCGACATAAATTGCACTAAGGTTAGCGCTCACGTGAGGACTGATATCATTCCTATCTTAAATTGCTATTAAATCCAAAGTTCAACGGAATTCCCCAAACAGCGTTATAATCAAAGGAAGCGGCCAAACAAAGTGCGCAATTCCCTAAGTTCCGCATCTGCCGCAGAAGAGGTCGTGGCGATGTAAAACGGAATGGAGCTGTCTGCAGCGGAAGGGTTCAATTGGCTGACGTTGATGTCGTTAGGCCCGCTCGCCATATTGCTCGGAGTTCCGCGATTCCCCCCGAAAGATCTGCAACTCTCCAGACAGTCACGGCCCCGATGCAAACACATCGCGAAGTCAGCTTCGCCCTACGCACAGCACGACCAGCAAAGCGCTGTGTGCCGGTCAGCCACTTTGCAATTCCTCAACAAATTTTTATTCAGGAAGTCCAAATTTCGGCGAATTTAGCCGAAGCCCTGGTTGATTAGAACACGGCTTTACTCTACTTTGATGAGTAACTGCGCGTTCTACCACTTTAACTGGTGAAGAACGTAATCGATATTGGGATTCTTGCTAATATTTTTGACGCAATTGTGTGTGTGTGTGTGTGTGTTTTCCTACCTGACGTCATATACATGGGCTTGAATAGTTACTAAAAATACAGGAGAATACTTACTGAACCTTTTCAGCGCCGTCTCCACGTACCGAACCTTGCTGTCCAGCTCCGAGTATTTTCTGTCGCCTGTATCCAGCCTCGATGAGAGGGCGTTCAGCCTACTGTCCAGTGGTGACCTCACTTCCACCACCTGCTGACGAGTCGAACTCGTCAAGTTTCGGAACAACTGGTCCGTCTTGAGGTCAAAAAGCATTTGGAGCGAATTAATCTGTTTCTGGGTTGCAGTGGTCAGATTTGCCAAGGTCGCTTTATCAGCAAGCTGCTGGCTCTGGAGGACGCTGACGTCACGCACGAGCTTCCACAAGGTGAGGTTAATGGTTTGACCTTTGTCCTCCAGTTGGCGTCCCAGAGTGGCGTTCAGCAACAACAGCTGGTCCTGTAATCTGGTCTCCATTAGGGAGCACTGCTCCTGCCCCGACTCCAGACGGGCAGACAACTCCAGAAACTGGTCCATCAGGTTTTTGAGGTCGTTGGTCGTATTTCTCTTTATTTCCTCCTGCAACTCCTCTAGTCTGTGGAGGTCCGCCTCAAGATCAAGGTGCTTGTCGCTGTTATCTTGCAGTTTTCCCAACATCTCTTCTAGGTTTTCATCTGTTCGCTGCTGGATCGTGGCAGTCCAGTTGCTGCACTGGAAACGGAAGCCCTCGAGGTCAGACCTCAGGCTTTGGACTTCACGAACTTGACTGCGTCTGACGTCTTGCAGACTGTTGTCGATGGCAGTGAAATTTCTTCCCACTTCCTCCCAGACTGAATCGACCTTAGCCTTTAATTGAGTCTGGAAATCACGGCGCAGAAACACCACTTCAAGGTCTACAGCTGACCTCAAATCAGAAAGGTTTCTTCTCAAGTCCTGCATTTCTGACAAGAATTCTTGATGTGATTCCTGCTGGCTTTTCTCAAGTATTTTAAGCTCTTCCCTAATACGCACCTCACTGCCAATGATGGAATTGTTGTGAGTGTTCTGCTGTTGATTGACAGCTGAGAATAACTGTGCATACGCCTCTTCCAGCTGGGAGTCTCTCTCGCCGAGTCTGTCAACCTGACCTCGAAGACTGGCGTTAGCGGTGATTAGCTGTACCTGCGAGATTTCTAACTCACGTATTCTCTCCTCAAGGTCCTGTGAAACTTTCCTCTGCCTGGTGTCCGAATCTGTAAACTTTTCAAGCAGTTTTGTGGTTGTGTTGTAATGATGTAGAAAGTCTGCCTGAAACCTAGTAAAGTTTTGCACTAGGCTGTGCATCACCGCTTCCTGCTGCTTGATGATAATGTCTTGCCTCGATATCGTTTCGTTCATGTCGTCAACTATCTCTTTCAGAAAAGAGTCCCCGTGGCCTGATCCTCCCCCCTTTCCTGTCTGATTGTCTGCGTCTGCTGTCTGTGACAGTATGAATTTCATGTCATCCCTATCAAACGAAGCTAATTCAGCTTTGAGTTCCTCCATTTGTTTTTTAAGGTCCATCAGCTCCTTGGCAGTATCTGCAAGACTTCTGTCAACAACAATAACAACATCGCGCAACAAAGGGGAGTCACTTGCTAGGCACTGTGCAGAGCTAGATTTCCGATCAACGCTACAGGAGTAGTTTCTTTCCTTGGATTCAGCAGGAAGGTCAAGGACAAAATAGCCATCGGTATAACCAGTGCTTGGCATTTCGTAACCATCAGGATCCTGAAAATAAGGTTGATTTTTTTGTTGTTTTAAATCTTATCCCCTCAAAACAGAATCTTGTTAGGAAAGTGTTTAAGACCTTCCAACAAAGTTTATCCTCGAGCCTTTTGACTATAGAGACTGACCACAGTATGCAGCTTGAAAAGGCTTCAAAAACCCGGAGCCAATCAAATACAGTTTTACATAAAATCTGCTAATTTTTGGGGTCACCACTTCGGACCCAGATGTTTGTGTAAAACTAAGTTTGATTGTCTCCAGGAATGTGGCATTTTTCATGAAAATTTGCCCATTTCCTGGAAGATCACAGTCCCTATAATCTCCTCCCCTCACACCCAACCCTTATCCTTACTTGAACCCACGTTCAAACCACCTCCAAATCAGAGCTCGTCATTTGATTGGCTCCAAGGGATTGGAGCTTTTACGTGTTTTGAAGGTCCACTGTGAGAATTTTGAATTTAAACATTACATTTGTAGGTTTTTGATTTGGACAAAACCGCGTTGTTCTGGCAGGTTACATACTTTTGCTTAGCCTGACAAAAAGCTCTTTCAGACCAACGGACGGGCAGAAGATACATTCAGACGGACGGACGTACAATCGTATAGACTGGTACCTACCTTCCAAACCACTGACACAGGGGGTGTCCCAAGACTAATGAAGCGACCACATTTTAGTTGACTGTTTACATCCGAGGAGAGCTTGGAGTCGGTCTCGAAGATTTCCAGATGTCCTGTGACCGTCTGGGGTGGCTCTGTCATGGCACAAGAGTACTGTCAGGGGATGGACGCGAACAGATACAATGACCAGGCGTTCGGTGCATTAAGGAATTATTTTGTCACAAACTTATGGACTTATAAGAGATTTCTAACATTCTTAAAGGCCCTAATCGTTATCCCGCTGAGACAGACCTTAAGTAGCTACCCATACAGATCAAACTCCAAACTCTTTCTGCCGCGTACAACGTCTGGTCCTTTCCAGCAAACAGCTTGCTGGATTACTGATAGCTTTCTGCTTCTTAGAGCCGTTGAGCTCTTGGTTTTAGGAGGATAGGATGGCTTTCTATGTTTCGAAACCTTGAAACCTCGAAACCTCGAAACCTTGAAACCTCGAAATCTTGTAAGCTTGAAACCTCGAAACCTTGAAACCTCAAAACCTTGAAACCCTGAAACCTTGAAACGTCGAAACCTCGAAACCTTGAAACCTTAAAACCTTGAAACCTTGAAACCTTGAAACCTTGAAACCTCGAAACCTTGAAACCTCGAAACCTTGAGTACTTGAAATCCTGCTCGCCAACCATCTACCTTTTCCCTCGCTCACACGAACATCCGGGCAAAAGATCAAATGATCTCACCCTCGGGGCAAGGTGACTGCGTCATGCCGCGTGTAAACGCTGGCGCCTTCAATCAAAGCTTTCTTCCCTTTGAAAACCTTTAAAACTTGAATGGGTGGAAACTGGGCTTTAAGTGCGTTCCGTATGAGTGAAGCATTGAATACAACAGGTTTCGGGTGTAACGTATGCACTTCTTAACAACCTGATTAAATACGCTTTATTTACAGCTAGAAAACTACTATATATTCCTAAAAATTGTCAAAGCCTGAAAAATTTATAATACTTTAGTACAAAACATGAAGGACGAGTTACAAAATATTTTTAAAAAAGATAAAACAATGCAAAATACGAAATACAGTCCGCACTTGATACTACCAACTTAAAGACAAAATATACCAAAAAATATGAATGGTGAAATAAAAATATATTTTAGTGAAATAAAAATATATTTTAAAATGTAAAATTTATTATGCAACATTAAGTATAGAAGCCGCACCTAATACGATCAGCTGCACTTTTTCAGCTTCGTCATACAAGCTGTCCAACCCAAGGGCTGTAACTGTGTAGTTTCCGGTGTCTTCGGTGCTCAAGTCGTTCAGAGTTAGCCACCCAGAAGGATCAGCGTGAAGGCGAGAGGGTTGAGAGGAAAACATGTTCAAGTAATAGGAAGCTATGGTGCCCTTCTCCTTGGATACCCAGAAGAGCGCCAGCACAGGTTCGTCCTGGTCTGTGACGTATGCCCAGTCGAAAGTGATGTTGTCGCCGACGCATTTCACTGCCTCAGATCCGAGGGTGGAGACCCAGAGCGCGTCTGTGGCTAAACCAGCATAAATCGAATTACTAAGTCTGTTCGCGTAAATCGAAAAAAGAATCAAATACGTGAAAATTCGACACTTCTTAGCAGACTCTAAAATTCGCTTCTCTCACGTGGGAGAGAATTAGCTGTGATGAAAGGTTTGAGATCAAATTCTGACTAAACGTTTGATGCTAACAGTCCAGTTTGTTATGATTTTTGGCGGTTCGTTGCCCTGACCAATCAGGAGAAAGAACAACTTGTTACGGTCGACCCGATTCACTCGGAGGAGGGGGAGATGGCCAAGCGAGGGGCAAAGACAACCCGCCCCCTCCCTTCCCCGGGTGGCCCCAATGTTATGGTTTTCGCGGCTCTCTGCCCTAGCCAATCGAGAGAGAGCGCGGTGGAGCGAGGGAGGTGGTCGGGCGAGAACCGAGGGTAACCCGCCCCTCCCCCAGTTGACCCGTCACCCTGAAAAGTTAGACAGCCTACTCGCGTTTTTCTTGCAAGTCCGCGTTCAGGGCTATAAAGGCAGCCAGCCACCACCTACGAATGCCGAATGCACCCAACAGTTCTGGGGTGGTTACTACAGAAGAGTACAACCGTTATCCAAGACCTGGACACAGAGAACCAGCAGGCTGCTGCAGCAGGGGTGACTCTTGTCTGGTGGAAAAAGAACTCGTGCATTTCGGACCGTTGCTGAGATCGTGGAGCTGAGAGACGTAGCGTCTGCGGTATTCCTATCCAACATCGTGAGTGAGTTTACGTACCGTGTCCAGAAGTAGGACACAAGCGGAACTTGGAGATAGTTGTTAGACTTGAACCTCATTAGTAACTGATTAAGGAAAAGCAGATCTCATAATTGTTGATTTTTCGGTTGTCCGATCGGGACTAATAGAAGTTAGCGAAAGTAGGGTTAATTGATGGTGATCGTCGGTCGATAGCATTGTGCGTTAAGACGTCGGCGTGACGTCATTTTCTGAGTGGCTTTATGTAACGTTATGAATGATCCCGACCTCAGAAAAGGCAATGTTGCGTTATGCCGGCACCAGAAAGGAACGTGCACCACTGCTCTCTCTCATCGTCACTCGACCCGTGATTTCTGGTCATAAGAGTTTTATTTTGCACATGGTGAAAGTCCAAGTGGCGGATCGTTTACAACTTAGTAACTCTGCTTGTCTCTGCTTGTCTCTGCTTGTCCCCCCTTTCCCCACTAGAGCTTATATATTCGAGTTAAATGTCTACTGCTGACCTTTTCCCATCTGCACGTGTGGCTGTGGTGGGCAACTGCATGCTTGGTGACCCTAGTGGACGATGCATAGTTTGGAGTTATGAGTCTTTTGTATATAGTTATTGAGTGCTGCGCGGCTTAAAATGGTGTGTGTGACCTCTCAGTTATGTCTGGCCTGCTAAGTGTTAAGTTCAGGCTCAGATCTGTCTTGGATGGAATGTTCTCTTCTAAGTTGTACTCTGTGCCCCTAACTAACCTACCTGCTACCTACTGCCTGGTACGCATATTGTTACATCCCTCCCCCACCCACAAAAGAAATCAGAGTGGGGGGAGGTGTTTCATCACCAATATATGGCCCACTGGCCTTAAGGATTGCCCATAGCGGCAAAACTCTGATTTCTTTTACAAAAAAACCCAATAACAATATGCGTCAAAACTTCTATAACAAAAACTATCAATGACCGTCCCGCCACAACGTTAACAATAGTAAAATGAACAACAACAAAAGAGTTATAGCAA
>SMGT01003975.1:2592-41001 GCA_004794575.1 Lanistes nyassanus
GGGGGGGGGGGGGGGGGGGAGAGGAAGGAAGTTCTACGTCATGTACGTATGTATTCATACAATATACAATGTAAGTATACAGTATAAGTCTTTAAAATATATACGCTCATTACCTGTTTTATTTTTTTTTTTTACTAAAAGAAACCGTATTAACATGATAACAGAGCTATGGTGATATTAACATGATGACTTAAATACCTGACTTAAATACCTGAGACGAAGGGTTTCACACGAATAGACTATGGGTCAAGACAAACGAAAGTGCTAAAGAAATAGCCCAGCTGTCTTCAAAACAATCAACAATCCGTTAAATAAAAAAGAAATACTTTTGCTTCGGCCTGGTTGAAGAGAACTCGATGGGCAAACCGTCCCTAGAGAGAGAGGAAAAAAGTTCAGACCGTTATGACAGTCTTCTGGTTATCGCTGGTTTAATTACTGGACTAAGTCAAGCTGTGACAGCCTGGCAGTCAGGGCCTCATAATTATCAGCGACATGGCAAACGCTGGTCTGCAAGACTTCCTCTTCAGGCGATAAAAGCGAATGCCTAAGAAAAATGCACAGGGTCCATCGGAAAAGCCTACCAGCCGGCGGTGATAACCCAGAACCGACAATTGGCAGGCTTAAGAGCGTCCATCTGGTGCCTTATCCGAGAAAGCCAAGGGATCGAGACACTTGCGTCTGAAAAAAAATCCTTCCACTGCCCACAGATTTCCGTCACTGGGAACTTCAGAGCTGTAGGGATGCTGTCTTCGCTTATATTTTCGCTCGTGGTGACATATAAAATGTTCAAATGGTACATGCATCGAATCTAATCAATATAGCACCTGTCCGACATTATGCAGTCTCTCTCTCTCACGCATACACGCGCGCGCGTGCGCCATCCCCCCTCCCCTACCCACACACAAGAGTACGCTCGAACCCTTCATGCACTCATTGGATGTGAATCACAATCCAAACCAATACACTTTTTATATTTACTTCCTTTTAGTTCTGTTTATATGTCACCACCATAAAAACGCTTAAGAACGATCGTCCGTTAATAAAATACTGTTAAGAGACTAGACCCCACGGAGTTGTATAAATGCAAATTACACCAGGGGCAGAATGACATTCAGAACGCACATTTGTGTAAGCCATTCATCATCCATTCGTCAGCAGAAATCAACAATCAACATTCAAATGATATTGAACTCGCAGCTTTGTGTACTCTTCATTATCAATATCAAACATGCTGGGATACATATATTAACGTGACGTTTTTAAAGCCGTCTCTCCTCCAATAACATTACAACTGCGCAAACTATTTATCTGAGACCAGATATGAGTAGGGTTAATTCGTCATTTGGAAGGACTTTTTAAAAAAATCTATGTTTACACATCCCCAGCAGTTGCCCTGAACTCCAAGGACACAGCTGATCCACATCAATAACTTGCGGCTAGAATCTGGGTTTCTCGAACACTGTGGAGGAGTAAGACATTTGCATCGCAATTAACGGTTCTAGATTGACAAGCTTTTGCATATGATTTTTCTTGCTTCTACTGCTGAACTTACAGATATGTGTCTGTGAATGACAGAACAGCTTTATACACTAAACTGCTCTTTACGTAACGAATGAATAACACGTTATACTCTCGCTTGGTTTAGACTGATTCAACACCCGCTTTCCAAAGTTAAACACGTGCTTTTTAATTAGTGTTTTGGCCAGAGATCTTTGGCCCTGCCCTGTTGGTGACCTGGTGGCACAACCTGTCGTCAAAAACTGAGACATTTGGGTCATGGGTTCAGATCTCGTTTCGCCCACACCTGTTTACTTTAGGCCGCCTCTATGTGCAGCTGAAACAACTGGTGATTCGGTGTGAAACAGGAACTAAATAAACGATTTCGTCCTTCCTTCCTTCCTGAAGGTCTACCCTTAATTCTTCCCAGTATTTGTATATGTGACGTGGCGGGCCGTACCTTAACTTATTGGACTCGACTTCTCAGAAGTACTGAACAAACTTTTATGGTGATCTCGTAAAATGTAGATTTAATTGAGCAATCGTCACCAAAACCTTTACTGCAACAGGTCAATGGTTTCTACACCAAAGGGTGACGATGCTATAAAATAATGTGAATAACTAGAGAAATCTACCGAGGGAAAAGATTCTCATACTCTGACACGTTTGCTCAGTCTCACACAGGCAAAACACTTCTAGCTCAAGAGCCCCCACCCTCGTAAAACACACAACTGTAGCGAACTGTTATTCAACATATATTTCAAACACTAACTGACGAGACAACATCAAATATATCTACAGATTATTTACAGAGAATCACCTTGCTCGTGTCTAGGGTAAGACGCTGCCTGATTACGTCATACCACGTGGTATCAGACAAAGAAGATAATCAAACTCCAGAGGGGGAATCAAACTGCAAAACGGCCTATGATCCCGCTCAATACACAAATACACTAAGTGACCGACAATAGAGCTCCTACTCTTGTCACTACTGAAACCACTACTTCTGCGATACACAACTCTGAAGCTATACAAACTGAATCGATAAGTGACCAATGACAGAGCACCTACTCTTGTCACTACTGAAACTCCTATTTCTGCGATACACAATTCCAAAGCTATCAATAAGTGACCAACAACAGAGCACCTACTCTTGTCACTACTGAAACTCCTGCAACTAGCTTATGACGTCTCCTGGATAAAACCACCTATCTTAAATAAACGCAAGTCCCAGACTCTAAGATAATCTATGGCAAGAGCAGACCTACAAGGCACAACAACAGACACTTACTCATTTGTCTAGTAGTCGGCAGAATACACCCCGGGTACCTGCGTGAGATGCTGGAGTCCTTGGCTCTTTTTCACGTCTTTGGCCAATATGGCGAGGGGTCGAGGTCCGTGGGTCTACACGTGTCCGCTTTCACTAGGTCTCCCTACATTAACTCTCTCTCCATGTCCTGTCTCTGGGTGTATGTGTGTATCGCGTTTTTACCTCCTTAAGTAGTATGCGTTCTGACGCATTAACCTTGAGTAAACCGGTTCTGGTCAGACTAGGTGGAGCAGGGCAGCTGCCATGACCAATGGCATATCACTCACCTATCTAAGCGTGAAGAAAAGGGGAGGAGCTAGCTGGCTAAGCTAAGAGTGACAGGTAATATCCTAGGAGTGACATGTGACAGTATACATCCCTCCCAACCCGATCGACCCTCGCCTCGATGGTTTGTACACTTCTCGGAAACATCTGCCCAGCAGGTAAACAGAGAAACGCGCAGAATTGGCTTTCCGTACCCCAGCCACAGTAATGGGTTCTGCCGCGGCTGGAAAGTATAGTCTGATAAAGTAATTCGTGTAATGTTTTGCACGTGACATCAACATGCGACGCATACCGCATGGCAAAATGGATTCTGTAGCCACAGTTGTTTGACTGACGCCACGTGTGCACAAAATAGCTCTTTAAAAAGTGTGTCTGCAGCTGGACATTCTTTTTTGAGAGTGTGAGTTTTAATCTCATAAGTGCAAAAATGCTACGGACAAAGAATACATAAGCCGATGAGTATATAGCGCAAGGACTGCTTAGTAGAGATGCTGATCACATGCGATATCGACTGATTCTCCATTGCTTTTCGGATAATGTATGGTAGATCAGGATAATAATTTTTTTAAAGAAATGTATAAATGTATATATCATACAAAACATACAGACTGCACTCATTAACACCATATTGAGATGCTTACTATACCACCTTGTAGTTTATAACTCAGTGCACATAAGAATATATACGTCTGATTTATTACTCAATACAAAGCTATCATTTTACATAAAAGTCATGCTAAACTCAAGATGGGGATGGGTGCTGTTAAAAAACCCTCAACTCAATATGAATGCATACCCCTTCCCTTTGACCGCATTATCAACAATGTCACGCACACGTACATCAACTGTGTCAGATATAGACAGTGACCGGGTGTGGGAAGGGGGCAGAATCGAATTTCAACCACACGACATTGCTGTCTGCTGGTTGGTTGGATGTCCCAGTGTGGCAGCACGTCTCAAGCAGCACCGCGCTAATATGCACCTTATTGTTGGACGCAGCCAGCCAAACTACCCGGTCTTGTTTCCCTCTTCCGAGGGGCAATGAGCTGATTTATGGTATTGATATCGTGTGTTGTCTGAATTTCTTTTTTCGAGGTTATAAAGACCCCAGGCTGGCAGTCAAACAATAAACCCAAGGCCGGCCGAAACTCATAACTGGGTCAAGGATGATAATGGTCAACAAACCGACGAGCGGGACCCAAATGACGTCAAAGAATGTGTGTCTGTCAGCGCAGGCAGTGCAGTGCCTTGTGCAAGACGCCGTGGCCAGCATGTAACGCCCTCCATCATTTGTCGCCTGCCTACCTGGTCTGACTTTTGGACACAAACAGCTTAAATTGTGTCATCTTCCTGTTAGCTTGGAATGTTCACTCTCTAATCTGTTTTTTTTTAAAAACGCTTTTCGCATAAACGCGCGAGAGGGCGTACGTGCGACCGGGCATGCATGCGTACGTGGATGAGTGGCAGCGCTAAAAGAAGGGGGAAAATGCTTTTGAATGAGACCGACTTCCTGATTCGCACACCCCCTCCCCCCCACCAACCTCAATGCACCTTTCCAGTCCGTGACGTCAACGCACATCCATTGAGGGGGATCCGAAAATGTCAGATCTTTGACGTCAGTACAACGCCGCTGAAGTCTCGGGTATGAACCCAGTCTCTAGCCTGTGAGACGGTTAGTGACTCGTCATAAGGTGGGTGGTGGGGAGGGAAGCCTCGTCATTGTGCATGTTGTGTAATTGTAAACATGTTTTATCGGTTGATACCTGTCCTCATTACTGTCATTATATATCTTCAGATCCTCTCCTTCACAAACCTTTGGGGGCCTGAATAGCTCAGTTGATAGAGCTTGGGCAGCGGCGGCGTTGAACGTTAACCCGTAATGTTCCCAACATGGATCGACTCAGCTGAACAAAACTTGGCAACAGAATTAGTTATCGAACTGGGTCTGTAATAAACATCGATTTTCTTCTAACTGCGGCCAAGATGTCTCTTGAACAAGATTGCACATAGGGTATATCTCTGGACAGAAAAAATGCAGTTTTCAATAAACTTGTTTTGCACATGTATAGTTCTTTTCTACTGTCTCATTCGACAGTTGATCGTAGGAGACATGGTGACACAATATATAAAGGCCTTATATTTCGGTATATTTATCCAGCATAAAGGCCAGCAGAAATTTATGAGACTCGAGATGCTCCAAGGCTGTTGAACTGTCCGCGCCACGCTCCAGTTGTCTTTCGTGACACCAGCCTCGCGTTCAGTTCAGCAAAAAGTTTGCAGACGTACGCCTGTTTTGCCGACTTGAACGTATAACGAAGGCGTCACGTGACCAGGTGTCCTTTGTGATTTCGGTTGTCGATGGTTTGTTATGGTGATCGAGTAGGAATCATAGAGATTGTATACTAAGTACAATCTCCGTGGCAGGAATACATAGTGTAACATCACCCGTCAGTCGTGATACATGGTGACACTTGTGCTTATATCCCAGGATCTGTTCTTAAGACAGTATGGGTCGTTGCACTGTAGACGAGAATTAAATTGTCCGCAGTTTAATTTTATTCTATAAATGGTGGATACTCAGACTCCCCTTCATAAGTCTCGTCAGTATATTTGTCCACTACAGATCGAGTTAATTGGGAGACTTCGGCAACCATGTAGCAGCTATGCCGGGGAGCACAATATCATGGCGCTCATAGCCTCTATACCTGCTAACGCGATTCCCTGGCTTTTGTACTTGCTGATGCCGAGAGCAGACTGATGTGCACAAACACGTCATGGCCGATTTATCTCTCGCGCAATAACGTTCGGGCGACGAGCTTTATGCAGACACAATGTGCCTGCCAATCAAGTCAGAAACCTACAGCAACAAGCACCTGGCTGCTTGAACAACCCATCTGAGGAATAAAGATGGGGTACTCCGGCATGAAAATCCGATTAGATGGCGATAAAGAAAAGCGCCGACTCGACTTCCACGCATGCACACCACGGCCCATCGCCTCGGCGTGAGGAAAAGGCAGCCGAGATAAAGTATGCTTAACCTCTTTGCTGCCAACAAGCACAGACGATCCTTCTCCCTCGATCTCTCACCGATTGCACAACCTGCGCTACATGACTTTGACGAGCATGTTGCGTTGTGCTGAAAATGCCTTCGTTGCGTTCTTCGCAACAGCAGGCGTCTTTCAGTAACTGTTGTATTCAAGCATATGCATTGAATTCACAGAAGTGAACCATCCAGCACCGCGTTTGATCAGCATCAGGCTGTGACGTAATAGCGCAGAAACGGGGGGGGGATACTGAAAATCACAAATTGTAATCGTCAGACCATCGACGTTGGACTGATCATTTTGTTGCTGACTACTGTAGTCATACAAAAACAGAAAACAACCTAAACCAGACGAACTTTCTGTGGGCTAGTGAATTTCAAAAGTTATTATAGGCCTGTCGGACAAATGCCTGCAATAAATGCGTGCATTTGTACTTTTCACATAAAATGTTGAAGCCCAGGTGACGCCTTATGCCTTTCCGCACATCCCATGCGAGAAATAACTGGGCATTTGTATCATGTGGTGTCAGTAGAAAACATTATTTGGTCTCATCAATTATCCTATTCCTTGGGATCCGTGTTGTATATAATAGTATGTTACTGACAATGCACCATTATGAGATTCTTTGGCTGCATTTATATGTTAATGTTTGGAAATGTGAAAATGTGTTACCAACAAATCTGAAAACTGCATCAGTTTTTACAATGGGACTTCTTTATAATTACTTCTCCAACGAAAGGCTATAGTCATCTTTTGGCAAGGTATGTCTGCCTGTCAAGTACCAGACCCTGTGCTTTATTCTACTGGGTTTTGCTTTCATTGTACTGTACAGTGTAGACCTTGTTGTGTACATATGCACGAGATCATATAAATTATAATCAAACATGGCTGGGTCTGAGTTACTAGTACATACATTAACTCACACTATTTCGAAATGTGGACAACATCAAATGGGTTAATGCAGAATACATTCATGAACTTTGTCCTTACTGATACAGACTTAAAGGACCATATATGGTGAGCATGACACATATGTGGCAATCTGTTACGCATGACTCCCCTCTTTATTCTCTCTCCTACTCACCGAGAATTTTGCTTTGCTTGGCACTATTCAAAGTGAGGCAGTTTTTTTTAAATCCATTGATACAGAATCACACACAGTCCTGTCCGTAAGTGCAGAAAGAAAATCCCAAATGCTCAGTTATAAATATGACTTCATTCTGATTGAGTTTGATGGGGGTAGGCAATCTCTCCAAACCATCTAACCCCAAAAACCAAAGTTCTTTTGCAACCCAATCTAACCATTTTTTAGCATCAGAAGATGAAATGGGCAAATGGGAACCCAAAAAAGAATTAAGTCTGCCAGCTGGAGATGTATTTAAAAAATTATAATCTTATGCAGTGAACATAGTACTGAAATAAATTTTAAAATATTTTCTTTTGAAATCTAGGATTTTTCCCTTTCAAAATAAGATCTGCTGTAATATTCACTAGGACTGACAGTCTTGGATATTTTATTAAAATTGAAATCTTTGTAAGTCATCGTCTTATCATAATTTCCCTACTCTTCCTTTCCTCGTCCAACTTGACCGTGCACAGATTTTCCACAAACACAAAAAAGTATGCACACACAATTTTAAAATTTAATTGCAATATGCAGCATTCATTTCTAAAAATGACCAAAGATGAGAGCAAAATGTCGCAAAGATGGCATTTCCAATGAGGATTTAAAACATACAGGTGCAACAAAGAACACAAGAACCTTTTCAATGGTATGAGTGCAACGAAACTCTCAACCCCTTCCAGAGTGTCTGTACCAATATCATGCGATTAAAACTTTACAGTGCTTTTGGGTTATTCTTGGTTGCACCACATCTTCTAACTCTTCTTCCCTATTCTTCGACTCTTCAAAAAAATGAAGGCCGAAAGGTTTTTGGATAGTACCCTATATCTGTCAACAGGAAGTAAACATTTTTACTTTTGATTCCAATGCAAAACTGAAATCTCGGATTCACGCTTCTCTCCACAACACACTCCTTCACCATCCACATCACTTAAACAAAAATTAAAAAAAAAACCCCAACAGCTAATGTTTTGAATCATGCAAAAACTCAAATGAACACTCATCACAGGCAACCAAGCAAAATGTTTAGTTGATTACAAGAAGCAATCCTGCCCACAGGCAAGAGATTCAGAACGCTCGAATGACTATCGGGCTTGGCGGAAACATTGCAATTAAAATAACAGATAACAATCTATATGTCTCTCTCTCACAAACTACTTTCCCCACCCCTAAACCAAAGGGGGAAAAAAAGTAGGAAATTAAAACATGAACTCCACAACAAAAACAGTTCAGCTATCACCTTCTTTCTCAACACTTGCTCACATTAAAATCCTCAGCAACCACACAAGCTCAAACGCGACATTAACGAGGCAGTCAGCCATCACAAAGAGAGTCTGAGCAGAGGCAAGGCTGCAAGATGTGGCTTCATCAAAAAAACTGCCATTTGCCTAGAATGGCATCTTTGATTGCTTCCACATACTGGGCTGGCACCCAGTATATCCAGTAACGTGATGCTTCTGTTGGGCCTAGCTGCAGACCCTGGGAACAATTTAACACTTTATTTGTCATACGACCATATGCCTGGGACAACTCTCAAAAGAAACTTACACAAGTCATATAAGCACTCAGAGTCACAGTTCTCTTCTAATGGAATCAGACTTGAGATATGAAGGAAATGTCATGCACATCAAAAATTTCCATATGGGATTTCTTGCAGCTAAGTCTACAGCTTGCCACAGTATTTCAGAAAAAAGGATCCTCCTTAACGGTGTTATTAATAACCTTAGATTTTTACGCCTGTTGGATCAAACTCTACCATGGCTTATTCCCATCTTCAGAGACATCTCTCCACATAAGAATCATTAACAAGTGCTGCATCTTACTTTCAGATATTGGTGACAATACTTTTAAATACAAATATTATTTTCTTTTCAGGACAATCTGCAGTCCACAAGAAAAGGAAGTGTGAATATAAATAAATCTGAATAAAATAATATTTATAAACTAATTTCTCTGCTGCCAAAGTTCAAGGGAGATTTAAATAAATAAAAATAAAGAAATATGGAAGATAAGAATTGTAAGGAATGAACAAAATGGGAAGGGGTAAAGAGTAAAAGCACCAAACATGGAACATGATACTAGAGACTCGACTAGAATGAGAGCAATGGCAGGAACAGCGTGGCCACCACCCTGGACATGCCAAACCATTACACCATCAGGGATCAAGGTACCAGAATGACAAAAACTGATAAATCAGACTGCAACCACCAGCACCAGCTACCACCACCATTCAAAACTACTCCTGCAGGATCCTTCCCCAGATTCCCTCTTACCCCTAGTGCAAAATCACTAGGTGAAAGCACTTTCCTAAAACCACAATAAATGAACACATAAAACCCAAATTGTCTGTGCTCGCTTACGTCAAGAGCAAAATGATTTTCTAGACGCTCTTCTGTGTGAGAAGACTAAGTAATCAACACCAGTCATCTCATGGCTCAAGCACGAAAAATAGATTTGAACAAAAACAATATGGAAATGGCAACAATGAAATTTCATGCCACCTAGCCTTACAGGAACTAGTCTTCCATCACTTACCATTATATGGTATTCTTCGTTGCCCTCAATTGGCTCACTGACGACAGCTTTTATGGAATTCATTGGAATTTTGTCTGTTCTTTCTATAAAAGTTGAAGAATAACAGAAATTCCATCAGAAGGCTTTTTAAACTCATCCTGAAGTACTGTATCACTTTTTCCCAAAAGCTCTACCGTGTATAATATTCTGCTTATAAAATATATTGCTAACCTGCTGTTTTTAGTCCCCCCCACCACACCACCACCAAACTAAAAGACATTCCAACATAACTGATAAAAGGGAGGCAAATCTAGCTGCCAAGAAAGGTTAACATGATTTCCCAGAAAAAGAGGCATTATTGTCTATAAAATTGATTATTCATGCACACAAAAAATAATTACATACTTCAAAACATGTACATGATTAAACATACTGAATGATTCTTTTATATGTTCTTTTCTGTAATAGCACACAGCTTGATTTAAAAATGAAAACAGCAACCTGCCTTTTGTTCCAATCCAAACCTGATCGGTTCCTAGTTTGAATGTTAATCGAACTTTGCCACCAGATTTGTTATACATGCCAGCAACAGGAACTGATGGAAGGCTTTCACGAACATTCTTCAATCCTGGCATGGCATCCTCAGGTTTCCCATATTTTTCTAAAACCTTTTTATGTTGCTGTCCACATAAAGCATACACTCCTGTATTTATACGTTCATACAATCATTTCTAGATGCATCACTAATACACAATAAAAGTTATTAATCTTTACTCCTATCAAGCAGAATGTACGAAGACTAATGAGAATAGAACACTTGTCTGAAAGAAGAAGAAACAAGAAAGAAAGAAAAACTGAGTTGCAACCAGCTGTCAAACACCCCAAGAAATTTAAGGTTTTGAGTTTTGAAGTGTCTGCCCTTGATATGTCAAATGAAACAAATGCTAAGGGATGTTAGCATACCTTCCAATGCTAAGGGATGTTAGCATACCTTCTGTTGACACAACGGTTCTTTAGAAGTTGTGGGAGTTTTTGAAGCCTCTTTTAGTTCTTGTTCTGCTGGTGCTGTGACGGACAGGACATCAGTAAGTGTGGAGCCAACCACCATAAGTTTGGCTCCTTTAGTGACCTTTAATTCTCTTAATGTTTGCTGATCTTTGGCAAGACCTGAAACAGATTTCATCGACAAAAATTTCCATAGAACAGACCTGGCCCTCTACACCCTAATCCAATGACACAGGAAAATACCTGACTCTACCTTCTGTCATACAGCGCTTTATAAGAATATCAAAACACATATCGGTGCTTAACGCAAATTGTAAACTACTGGTGCTTCGTTTGATATGAGCATTAAACAAACTGGAACACCGCTTCATGTCAGTTACTGTAAAAAGTTTCGCATAAATGAGAATATAGGACTGAAATAAATTCTTCTTCTACACTACAGCTCATTCTGATTAGGATCCGCTGTTAGAAACTTTATGTTTTAACGCCATCTGAATCTACATCTCAACCCTGCTTGACGAAGTCAATTTATCTGTCTACTTTCATTCTTGCAAACTCATAAATGTCATAAATGTAGATAATTCTGATATATTAACATAAGCCTCCAGATTTTATGTATAGTTGTTGAGGCTCATAAAGTATTACCTCGGAACATTATCTTCTGCATTGATGCTGGGACCCCTGAAGCAGAACAGAAAGGATATCAATTCCATCTTTCTTCAAAATTCTCCATTCTTCAGTTTGAAACATACACTTTCATATGCAGAAGAAAGAAAGAAGCATTTTACAACGCCAGTACTCGAGACAAATGCAATAAAATGTTACAAGTGTTTGCTACGGAACAAGCAAAAACTGACAATGGATAGAAAGTGAGATCAATACCATCAAATACTACACTAAATTATCTTTAGACACCAGATCTAGAGAGTGGTGCAAAAGTAAGTTGAAAGTTTTATTGTTTTCTTTTTTAACAGGATAGTATATTGCAGTGTGGCCGACAGACTTCAAGAATGTGTTGATGTTGAGGGTAGACACTCTGAACACTTACGAGAGTAACAGTGTGTCTTTTGTGTTGGAATATTCTCACTGCAATTATGGTAAATGATAATGGAAAGTGTCAACCTACTTTTGCACCAACCTGTATGCAAGGAAAAATTGTTGGGAAAATTGTCAAGATGTCAAGGTTGAGGACAGACTACAAAACTAGAATCTCCGATTTTGCCAGTATTCCATCAGATTAGGTCGTGCTTGATTACTTTATCTCAAGCTGACATTATCTTTCCTAAGCACACACGCACATAAATCCAGCCACACACTAACCCACACCACCACATCCTCTCTTTAATTTTTATTTTTACCTGTCAACCCTTGAATTTTGAACTTTAATGCACTGATGGTTGAGTCAACTTGCATTGACACATCAAACTTCTGTTTATTATATATCACCTTAAAGTCAACCGTCTCTGAAGAGCTAATATCTGGAACAGTTGTAGGACAAAAATGTATGGCACTTTTATGACAAAAAATATATTCTCTGAATTCTACAGAACAAGCATATTCTATCTGAATCACCAATGCAACTTTTACTGCCTAGTTACACATTTTTCTATTAATTATAGAACCAAAATCTCACATGCTAAACAAACTCACGGTCACCTAAACACATCTTATGGGGTAAGAGCACACAGATCAAAAGGTTGCATATGAAATACATTCACTAAACCAGAAAGAAATAGTGTGCATGTGTGTGCCGTGTATATGGAATTAAAAGCCAACTCACAAATGTCAAAATGACCCTCTAGCCTGAAATCATTTTGTGAAATTAGCAGAGGTCAACCTACAAATCTCTGCATTATTCTTGGATTTGTGCGTGTAAATTACCCCTGAGCATCACCAGGAACTCTGGTGTGTAGGCAAGGGGGATTCCCACCTGTTTCTTGTGCTACAATGTTGCCCATGTCTGACGTCATACTTGGCTCCCCACCAGGTTCAGGATGATCTGTGTCGTCTCCTGACATTGATGTTCGACCAAGTTCATCCCCCTCCCCGATAGATGTTGATCCTTTGCATTCCTCCATGTCTCTCTCCGCTGACTCAAAATCAAGCGTTTCTGAATCTGATGGCAGTAAAAGCTTTCCATCAACATGACAATCTCATAAAATATATCTGCCCTGTAATGCACTGAATGCAGAAAGTGCAGTCATCATATAATCTTTCAAGATTTTTAGCTGCCTTCTTAAACAAACCTCATTCTTTTTAAATTACTTTGTTTTTTAACATCTTATATGTTTACACAGCACATATATACAATAGTCATTGGCTTATGTCAGTACAGATGCATGCATGGTTCTTCAATCAAACTGAAGAGAAATTCATTCCACCATTCCTTGGACACAAAATTAGAAAATGAATAATATTTATAGATCCAAAGGTTGTGAGGAGGAGCAGGCGGGAGAAAGGAAAAGAGAAGGAGAAAGAGGTGGGATGACGTGCTTGCGTGTACAACTGACAACTGATCCATTGGTTTAATTACAAGCCCATTCTGGAATCCAGAAAAAAATATTACTTGTAAATTTTATTGCAACAGTTGTAATCAAACTCACTCGGTTGTTACAATTTATTGGGTATTCCATCAACATTTCCTACACATGCGAAGATATAGTTGAGTTTTTTTTTTAATGGGGCATGACAGAGAGTGAGAGACTACCGAATGCGGAGATTGTAATAGAGACAATTTTCCCCCAACAACTACGCACATAAAAAGCACTTTAAAATTAGGAAGAAAGCCAAGAAACTCTGTATTCAAATTATGCACTAACCGACGAACTACCGCTTATTGCCATAACACCTGAAAGTAAACAAAAAGCTGAATGCCGAGATACGATACTTCAATCGGGAATCATTTCTCTTCGAGTCTTTGAAGTGCTAAGAATTACTTAAAACATGTTCGAACAGTTCAGGTCTAAATAATCCTATACAGTGCAAGCGTGGGTAAGAAAAGACCTTTTTGTAAAAACCATGCAGTTTCTCTATGAGCTAATTAAATAATTTGCAAAGACTATATAAAAGGATTCAATTTTCGTTCTGTTGTGTTAACACGCACCTGCTTCGGTCGCCATTGATGTTGATATGTCAAAATAAGACTTCGACACGTAAGAACTACTGCACAAAGACTACTTATTTTTTCTGCAGCTTTGTCCTCCATGTTTTTGCGTGATTAAGCTTTGTACAGAATACGACCTTTCTATACTTTAAAAAAGCAAAGGATTGTGACAGATGGTTTGCTTTAGTTACGGCCGGCAGCCAAGAGTATACCATTTGCCTCCCTTGCATCGTCTGCTGTCGCAGGCTTGTTCTCAGTTCAGATCTACTATAACGCCAACACATACAAAAGTCATCTCCATCTCAAATGGTATCACAATTGTAACTCTCAGATTTTTATAAATAACTTAAAAGTTTGTTTGCTATCGCTGTCAGTGAATGTATACATTTTATACTCATCGGTATTTTATAGTAAAGACAGTCTAAAATTAAGCAGATGGGGATTACCAAATGGAAAACTGTAAAATAACACAAGAATAGAAACAAGTACAAGATAAGAAAAATCTGATTTGAGAAGCATCCCACCTTTTGCAGTTCCTTCTATGCAAATCCTTCAATGTTTGAAGATTGGTTTTGTAACCCTCCCACTGTTAAGGTAAGGGAACACTAGAAGATTAACAGTTGTTTTAAGCCAACAGTTTGGAAAGGAATATACAGCCAAGAAACTCTGGGTTCAGGTTTTAAAAAAAAGTGGGGGGCGGGTGCCCTCTTAAGTCACAGCAGACAAAACTTTTAATTTCATCTCACCATCTTACAAAGAACAGATGTAATAATATGGGGAGGATGGGGGCAGAGGAAGTGAAACTGCATTTAAAGAGTTTCCAGATAAAAAGTTCTGCCCAGGCTTCGACATTTATATCTGCAGCCAGAGTTATAGACATTTAAAATAAATTATATAAAAGGCACAACACAAGAATCATGTATGAGCAAGCAATAGAATTTTGTAATATACTACAGAATTTTTCATAGCTGCTGCGAGAATCTATCAGTCGCTCGCCCACATCCCTACTTCAGCATTTCAACTTGAAACTCAAGTCCAGTCTTTACAATCACACTTCTAACCCTGCTGGTTCATCTGCATTCAGTATTTTATTGACAGGTCATTAACACCTGATAGGAACACAGAAATGGTGAAGGCTTTTAAAAAGTACACAAGAAGCTTTTATTTTTAAGTGGTTCACATGACTAACATATCATTACAGATTGAAACAAAAAACCCCACCTCAACTGATGAGAGCTGTCAACAAGACTACCGAAACCTGAGCATCATAAGCAGAGTGCAGGAATCACTTGCTAGGTTATCACACATTTTTAGGGAAATGTTGGAAAATAAATGCCACAACTATTCAGAGCTACTCAGCATGACTCTAAATTTCACTTTTCTACAACTGCCAAATAGCAACTTGGACAAAGATGATATCTCTCCAGTAAAACTCGTGATGCAATCTGCTGGGAAGCCAGTTCACCGATTTATCTTCTGACAGCCAAGACCAAAACCAAAATTGGAACCTGGAACATCCGGACCCTGTAGGCAACCAGACAACACAGGAGAAACATACAGATTTTAATGGGAGACCTGAATGCCAAAGTAGAGAACGACAGCGGCTATAAAAAGCTTATCATGGGCAAACATGGCTTGGGAGACGAACGAAAATAGAGAACTTTTCTGACTTCTGTGTGTTCAACGATCTTGTCAAAGGAGGCACCATCTTTTCACAGAAGGACATTCACAAGAAGACCTGGATCTCCCCAGATGGTAAAACAGAGAACCAGAACAACTACATCACCATCAGCCAAAGATGGCAAGGAAGTCTTCTTGATGTCATGGTGAAGAAAGAAGTGCACCAGGGCACCACCTAGTGCAGGCAGTGCTGAAACTGAAGCAGAAAGCACACAGAGACCATGTGCTTGCCCAGACCACATCGTCACCCTGTGCATTATCATTGAGAAGTCCTTGGAATGGCAATCTTTACTCTAAACACCCTTCGAGGATTATGACAGCATGGACAGAGAAGTTGTCTGAAGCTAATGGCACACTACGGGATCCCACCCCAGTTTGTCTCCATCATCCAGCAGTCGTACAGCAACTCGACATGCCAGGTCGTACACAAAAGAAAACAGACAGAATCTTTTGAAGTGCAGACTACAATGAGACATGACTCCTTCTTGTCACCAACCATCTTCCTGCTGGTAGTGGACTGGATAACGAAAATGTCCATAAAAAGCGCCAACATAGGGATCCGTTGGTCCTTCACCAAGCAGTTGGAGTAGTTTGATTTTGCAGATGATGTCAGCCTCCTGTCACACAGGCAGCAAGATGCACAGCAGAAGCTTAACCAGCTCTCAGAGGAAGCAGTCGAAGTTGGCCTCAAGGTAAACATCAAGCACACAGAAACCACGAGGATCAACAAGCAGCAGCAATGCTCCATCCAACTGCATGGTATGCAGTGGACATCAGTGATGTTGGCAAGTTCACTTACCTGGGAGGAAATGGGGCTGGATAGGCCACACCCTTCGCAAGAACCCTGAAAATGTCACAAAGCAGGCACTGGAGTGGAACCCACAAGGAAAGAGAAAAGTGGGCAGGCCAAAGCAGACGTGGAGACGATGCATTGAGGCTGAGGTAAAGGCAGCCGGATGGTTGGGGGCTCGACTGAAGAGAGTCGCCCCAAACCGACTGGAAGACTGTAGCTGAGGCCCTAGGTTCCCTCAGGGAGCAAGCAGAATAAGTTAGTCAAGTCACAACTGCCAACACCACTCAAAAAAGGTGTTGCGTGATCATTCTGCACCAGCATTCTCTGCACTGAAGTGCCTATAGATTTGAGAGAGTGCATAAACAATTTGTGCATGTTCATGTACAAAGTATCAGGCAACTCAACACATGAAAGAGCTTAGGAAATCTCTCTGCTTTATCCATCCTGATAATAAGAGCAACAAATCATGAATAATGATGCAGTAATGAGATTTTTGACCATAACTTGCATCTTCTACATGCATGACAACCCATTTGAATCATGGCGTATAAGCATCATTCATACATTAAAACAATAAATCAGACAAAATCTGAAGACAATAGTGTAAACATTCAGAAGACATTTATTTGACATTTTTGCAAAACTTAGATCCACATTATGCCCCGACACATTTTTTACAGGGTTGTTCAAATGATCTTTCTTTTAACTAGTCCATCAGACCATCTCCTATAAAAAGTTACTAGTCTTTCTGAAACTGAACTCACCTGACCATCATACTTCAGATACACAAGATATGAAGTTGAAAACTTTGGCTTCACAATAATATATACAGGGGGAGAGAGAGAGAGAGAGAACGAGAGAGAAAGAAAGGTAGATTCAGCAATTATAAAATCAAACACAGAGTCAATCCACACACACATTTGTGCACGTATGCGTGAACATAAACACCACGGATTTTCACATGGTTTAGATGTATTAATATACAGGTTATTCCTACAACTGGCCTGCTTCACTCAAAATTAAATTTACCAGAGCCAACAGCAAAAAGTTCAAATCTACTTTCTTTTTTTTACTTGTGGCGCAAGTTTTGCGATTGCTGCAAAACATTAAATTTTTCTCACAGTCAAACCCCAGACAATTTCTTGGTTTGCCCATGGAATCTTTTTGCCAGCACTCTTGAAAGAGCCTAACCCTCTTCTCCTTGTCACATAAAGGATTGATTCTTTTTTGGTCTTCATTTGTTTTTGTTTTTGTGTTTGTGTGTGTGTGTGTGGGGGGGGGGGGGTAGGGGGAGGTGACAATGTCACAAACTTAGCCACTGTTGCAAAATCAAAAGAAATTCAAGTAATCTACTTTCTGCACCTCCAGTCTGAACTCTCACAGAACAGTCGTGCACACAACACGACAGATGACCGACTTTGGTGGCCCTAATTTGTAGCAGACAAAATTCATTAGCAGGATATTGAATTTCTTAGCAAATCAACTGAATATTAACTTCAGAAAACAGAAATATTCTCCCTATAGATGGGTAGTCTACATTAATTTTACTTGTAACATGTCCTGTTGAGTCAGGTGAGCTACTCGGACACCCATTTTAATTATTGCCCACTCAACCACTTTCAACAACAACAAAAAAGTTTATGAAGCCTTCTAAGGTCTGTTGCACACATCATTTAAAACAGAATTCTGAAGTATTTTCTACAAGAATCAGATAAAAACTGACAAAACAATGAAAAGAATGAAGTCAACATGCAGCTTGGTGCAAGAGATAGATATCGTAAAAATGCACAAATAAGTGAAGGTTTACATTTGGTCCTCAGGACTGCACATTCATCTTCTCTTTTTCAGGGAAGGCAGAGACTCCTCATCAGGATCAGAGTCAAAAACAACGCCTCTTTTTGTAGCAGTCTTGCTGGTACTTGCACTGCCTGTCTTGTGTCCTACAGGCTGGATGCTGGCAAATAAGCCCTCCCCTTCAGAGCCATCATCATCATCATAGAAACTGTTACTTGCACTGAAACATAGAAAAAGGCAGCAAAGTTCATAAAATCATCAATCCCAATAAGGCTGGCTGGCTATAATCTGAAAAAACCCTAAGCTATGGTTTTATGGGTTTGCCACAGTAACAAATTCTTGCTGCATCTCTTACTGGTAGTAAAAAGTGGGATGCCGTCACAAACGTCTTGTAATCATAGGGACACAGGCCTCTTGTAAATCATGGGAACAGAAGGTGCCCATTTGGGACCCACCTGTGAAGACCGCTCATGAGAGGTGATTGAGTGGTCACCCCTTCACACCCAACTTCGGTGTTTAAAAGCTGACAAAAATAATATCTGCCACCCAGTGTGAATGACGGCTTGGTTAGGTGGATGTGATTGGCTACACTGTATGCCGCGGTAGAACATGTCACACAGCCGGTTCCTAAAATGGATTAAAGGATAGTGACATTTCTATTTCGAACTTGGCAACTGCTATTCTGTGCTTTTTCCTCATACTTCTCTCTCTTGTCCCTTTACCCTTCCCACCTCCTCAAGATATGATTTCTACTATTACAGAGAGAATGTGGTGGGGTAAATTCCATGTGTTTCATTGTTTTTTCGCATGAGAGTGAGGATGAAAAGGATGAGTGACTGAAGAGAAAAGAACTTGGAATTATTCAGTAAGCGCCGACTGCATACCACAACCGTCACAGACTATGGGACCATATAGGATATGGGAAAAGGAACCTGTGTGAGATGAGATGACTGTGCCAGCAAAAAAACCAGTCTCACCCTTTATTCGTAGATCGTGATCTTGACCCACGGGAAGATGTAGAAAACATGTCTGCGATTGAACGAGTCTGAGGCTCAGCTACAACAGCTGATTTACCCCTTCCCCTTCTGCCACCACGACTCCCTTTTCCAGAAGATGGCAGATTTTCTGTGTCATCCGACACTGTCTTTGACCTGCTGCCCCTGCCTCGTCCACGACCTCTGCCCCGACCTCGTCCTCGAGGAGTCTGAGAAGTGTGAGATGCATCATCATCAGAATCCCCATCCATTGTTGCATCCTCCTCACTGAAGGCATTGTCCCCTGCCTGAGACTGGATGACCTGCGCTCGTTTGATAGCCTCATGCAGTTCTTCATCCTCTTCTTTTTTCTGTTGTCGTTGCTCTTTGAAGCGGTGGACTTCTGCATCTATATTCCCTTGGTCAATGTTTCGTATTTTCAAATGATGCTGAAAAAACAACAACAACAAAATCTTACAAGATCTGCACCCAAGACATGGTTCCTCGAAGTTTAAATATTAACTCTTCAAAATCATTAATAGTAAAACTCTTCTGCACCTTTCCTTCAGTGATCATTGTATGCGGCTGTTTCATCCTTCTGGTATGTGATGTCTCAAAGGAAAGGGTCTACTGGTACTGATGACAACTGAAGTACAATTTCTTAGTTACAATAACATTAATTCATAATTCACCTGCACAAAACCCGTGCATACCTGCTAGAGAAGTCACTAATCAGTTGTGTGAATCTAGGTCCTTTTCAATCGCAAATCTTTTCATTTTTTTCTTCCCACTTCGGACAGAAACCTCTGTGACCACCAAGCAAGAATGACACCTATGCAGGTGCATTAATTATTTAGGGTTTTTTTTTTTTGCAATTCTTAAGTTACTACAGGATAAATAATCACCTGGGTTTTCTCAAGCTGATATTTCACAAGTTCTGTAATGGCATCTTTCTCGTCCTTGTCCACATATTCTTTAACAGCTTCTCCAAGTCCCTTTTCAGTAAGCACCTGTAGCTGACTTCCCTGAAAGAAACATCAGTCAGCTTATGTGTTTACCCACTCAGTGCACTCTGTGCTTCCTAATTTTGGATCAGCATAAGACATCTTAATATCCAGGCTGGCTTGTTTACCGTAGAACAAACATTCCAAAACAAGACTCGAAAACGAGAGAAAGAGTGAGAGTCAGGGAAACTATAGTCTATACAATATTTATCAATGCTAGTGATTTATAACCCTTATTTGTATGCATCAGCAAACACTGTAAGGTTGGTTTGTTGTTTGATGCGTAACCCCCCCCCCCCCCACCGCAAACGACGTGCCTATCAGGATGATGTTGCTTAGACAAAGTTAATGTGCTGCCACAACTGGGACTGCTGTTACAACACAGGCTTCAGTCCCACTCAGTCACATTATACCGACACCGGGCCAACCAGTCCTAGTACTGTCCCCTATAGTTACTGGATTGTCAATTTTTCAGTCTTATGTACAGCTCGACAGGGAAGTGAGCCCCAATCAAAGCAAATGTGCATACAGAGATGCACTGCCACAAGAAATAAACATGGACGACATAAACAGTATGACAAGTAAAATGTTTGGTGACATAAATAGTCAGACTAAAACACAAAGCAACAAAAATCTTAGTTGTGCTGTCCTTACAGGCTCTGCTCTGATGAAGTAGTCTCGAACCATGTCCTCAACACGATCTGTATCTAAACACAACGGTTTCATGTTCATCAAAAGCTCTCCATCTGTAACAAACATATTCAGAATTTTTTTATTATAACCAATGCAAATATTATAGGAGTCAATAATGAAAAATAGAAATGCAGAAATAAAGGGTAAGTACTAAAGGCAAATTGCATGTTCTTCCGACATGTTTCAGTAATCTGGTTCTTAAAATAGTAAAACCATGTCCTTTTACATTTCATTTTATAAACTGCACTTATGCTTGAATTACTGATTTTGCAGGTACCATAAACAGATTCAGCCAACAGAGAATGTCTTTTCAATTTTATCTTACCAGTGTTTTCTTTACTGGAACTGCTGGTGGCTTTCTTTCGAGTGAAATTAATTATCTGGTCAGGATTGGCCACTCTGTTCATGAAGTTCCGACCAAATCTGTTTCATATATTCAGCTTCAAGTATAGTATATATTAACAGTGTAGCTTCTAAAAGTTAGTGAAACTCTCGAAAGCAGTTAGAAAGGCCAAGTTATTTCACTGCAGATAAGAAATTTCCAATGTTTTGCATGATAATAGAAACCCTGCCAATATTTAGGTACTTAGGAAAGTGAGTGAACTATGAAACGGGATGGGATGTTTGATGTTTGTTTTGGATAGATATAATCTTCCTGAAACCCATGACACAACATTGCAAAGATAAATGAGGCAAGTTCTGGACAATTGCATGCAATAATCTTTTCTTAGCCTGTATGCAGCCCCATCTATACCTGTAAATGCTGAAAGTTTCAAATCCTGTATAGTCAATCTTCAGTCTAATGAGTGGTTCCTTGGGTTGCTTTTTATTGCCAGTGTGTTCTGAAGCTGGCAACAGATAAACATACACTCTGCAGGATGCATGTTAGAATTTGGATGGCTACACTGGGAGTCACTCTGAATGAAACCAATGATATGATGGTCTCCATACTTCAGTAACTCAATCTTCTATGCAGAGTACAGATTAGTAACGTTTATTTTCTACTGATATATTTTGACAGTTTGAAGTAGATTAAATCTGTCACAATAAGTTTTTACACATTAAGATGAGACTAAGACACATCAAAAACGCATTCATTTTCGGACATATGGTATATGTGCTACTGGCTCCTCAGAAAAATGTGGACCATCATAGACTTTCACGGGTTGGGAGAAGCAAATATTTTAAGGCTTAAATTAAAAATGTGCCATTTGGGGCATCCATGGTGGATAGCAGGTCCCGAATACTGCTTTTACTATAGAAGGTTCTGTTGAGACATGTGTGTGTTCTATTTCATTTTACCTGCTTTTTCAATTAGTCGTTCAACTTTTTCCCGGCAAAAGGCCTCTACTTTTCTGACAGCATTGTGGTCAACAGGATCAAGACTGGTCTCACTCAGCACAATGTTTTCCAAGTAGAACTGCCGTACAGTCTCCAGTCTAATGGGCGTGATTTTGAAATCTTTGCCACGTACACGAAGAAGCCCAATGTGCTTAGTTTTCGTCTCTCCTTCGCTCAGAGAAGTGGCGATGGAGCTGCCAGGCTGCGTGACGTAGAAACTTTGCAGATCGTTCCACTCCGGTGTCACCCTGCACTCATGCTCATGACCCCAGAATACCAAGTCCAGGAACTCGTCCAGAAAATGCTCAGGAATGTAGTTTGTATCACTATGCTTGGCTCTGTTTTGATGCAGCACAAGCAAGTTGAACCAATCTTCTTTGTTTTCACGAGGACGCAGCATGGTCACGTTCTTATTCAAGAACAATCGGTGAAGTCTTTCATCGCGAACAGATCCCAGTCCATACAGAGCCACCTTGGTGCTGCCTTTCTGAAGAAGCAGTGGCGATAGCTGGATGCGTTCCAGAGATGTAGTCTTACCGAAGTAATTAAGAAATCCTGCAGAGTGAATGATATCCAGCGAGCACAGGTTGCCTGGTCCGGTCGGATCATCATGGTTACCATGAATGGAAAAAACTGGGATGGAAACGTTCAGATTTGGATCCTCATAATTCAGTACAGGAAACCTGCAGTGCTCAAAGTTGACTGACTGGTCACTGAGAAATTCAAACTGGATAGGCCTGTCCCCCATGCAGTACTTGCGCAACAGTGTTAAACATCCATGCATGACTTGCCGTGAAGGCTTATTTTCATGGAAAAGGTCGCCACCCAGCAGGATGAAATCAACGTTGTGCTCCTGTGCTTTCTCCAGTATCTCTTCAAATGTGACAAGAGAGTCATGGCCTCTGACAGGGTCACGTTCTGCATGCCCTAGGTGGATGTCAGTAGCAAGCAAAATCTTGAATGTGTTAGACCCTTCTTCATCCCTTTCCCTTTCCATCTCGTGGGTCGCAGCTCTTAAACACTTTCTAATATCTGCAAAAAAAAGTTGTAATCTTTTAAGATTAATAGGCCAGTTTATTTATCTGTGATTCTTCTTTCAAAAATAAAATAAAACTAGGTTTCAAAATACTTGTTGCCACATTTCAAGTTTATTTCGTGCTATGGCCTAGGGAATGTTATGTTCTGTGTTCACTAGTGCTACAAGGACCAGACCTACTATTTTGGTCAGTCAGAATAACTGTATGCTTAGCCTTAAGCACAACTGTTATGAAAGGCAGTAAAACTTTCTGATCCCTTCCCATGATATTCTTGATCAGGCCAGTAGGTACTACAGTACTAGAGACTACTATTGTATATATTATTATGTATTTGTTAGAAGTATGTAGGTTTATTTCCAACAGCAGTCACATGTTCCATTTTATTAGAAGGGTGTACACATTACTACATGAAATCTTTTAAGCACTAGGTGTATTTTCTCACTATATCTCAGTATGTACTGGTACCTCTAATAAGGCTTATTGGTACATCCATTCAGTCTATACATTTATATCCATATATCCCACATACACAGGCTTGGACACATTGTTTCATTGGTGTACATAGTACATATTGTTTATTTGGTGTAACAGCATAGTTGACATTGTATTTATGCATGCATATACGTACATGTTTATTCTTGTATATATATATATAGAGAGAGAGGTGGTAGTGTGTACAGATGCAGGGATATGCATTTGTGTATATGTGTGCGCTTACCATCCATGTAGGTATGGCAGAGAATCAAATGTCACTCATGTACCATCTTGTACAAGTGTATACACTAGCTTAGACTTCGAAGCTTACGATAAGTATGTTGGAGTAGATTGGAAATGCAGTGCGACTAGGTAAAGCGGGTATCGATACACTGCAGTGCTGCTGTATCAAGTCTATGCACTGTCTACAGAACGATGATCAGGTGTAATCACGTATGGAAAAGCGTGCTAAAATTATATTTTGCACTTGTAAATACTATACTGTGCCCATTAGGCAGCAACGTACATAATCAATGTACTAGTATGTCCAACCTTGAGTGTATCACTGTATGTGACTATGTCCACGATCCACCCTCTGTCGTCATGGGCCGAGTTTTACATTTACAAATTAAAAACTCTCCTTCTCTCTTTTCAGCATTGAAAATCAAACGCATAAAACCTACAATCTTGAAATCCCTCTATTTCTTTTCTAACTGTGATTACTATTATGCAAAAGCTTTTAGCAGCCACGCTATCATTCTATCAACTATCTGTGGCCACACCACGCACTACAGCAAACCGAAAGTTGTCTTCCTTTGCCAATCTGGCGGGAAGCAGCATGTCGGCATGCCTTAGGTATGACTTCCGATCATGCGCGGTGACATGTTTCCATAGCAATTGTTTATACAGCTGTCTGCTAAAAGTTCTTTACACAGACTTGGAGGAAAATAAAAACCTAGCAAAATGTTTACAGTTTCATCTGTTGGCGTTTGATATGAGCAGTCTTTAAAACCTACGGAGTTTGTGTAAGAACTTTAGCAGACGCCCGTCTATGATTTCAAGGTGAAGTGGAAATACTGTTTTTGGATTCGTTGGTGGAACTAGAAAAGTTTTCAGAATGGCGGGACAAGGAAAAACTGATATGGAACGTATTGGTCTTTTCCAAGAGATGGCATATGTTACCATCGGAGACCGATACAAGTCACAAGCAGCAGGTAGTTTATAACACACATCAAGTAAAGTGTTATATAACGTATACAAGTAATCATGTTTAAGTGTTTCTTTTAATGCCTATATTAATACTGACTTCTATCTCTAATTTTTATTTTTCCCCGTTCTTTTTCAATATTTTGATTTACATTCATGTATAAACATAAATGAGTGCAGACACATATTTGTCCATAGATTACACAGAAAAAGTTTGATTTTCATAGATTGTGTATATATACACATATAATTGGTGTTTATGGATATTTCATAACATCATATTGATATTTCTTTATCTGTATATTGTTGTTGGATGTAACAGTATAAACATACAGGGATGGAGAAGTTCCACATTTTTAATGAGCCTGATGGGGTAAAAACTTAAATTAGAAGTTCACAAGCCTAAATAATTAAGTCCTCTGGTTCAAAACTTAATTTTTGTGCGAGGGGTGGGTGGGGGTGCAGCAGTCAGTCTCATTAGCACACTTTTAAGACTATAGTTAAAATTTAGTAAAAATAAGTAGAAGGGGCTTGTGAACTGCCTTTTTTGGTTTTCAAAAAAAGGGGGGGGGGATTGGGCCGTGGGTCAAACAAAATCTTTCCTTATAGTCTTGGTGGGAAGTGGGGTTGGCAGGGGGGGGGGGCTGCCAAACCTCTAAATGATAATCAGTGCCAACTTCATTTTTCATGGACTAGCAGACCATGTGCTTCCCTATCCCTTTAGATATAAACTGGTGTTTGTCAATGAAATAGTTAATCCAATCTATCAAATAATAGGTTTATGTAATAAATGAGATATATAGTTTAAAATAGTTTTCAATTTTAAAGTTCTCACTCAGTATGTAATGATAAATCTACAGCAGATTGCCAGATTTAAAGAAGTTTATATCTGATTTTTTTAAAGATTCTTTCAATGAAAGTGCTGGGAAAGGCAAACAGATGCTGCCAGGTGGCAGCAAAGAACGGGCAACAGGATCACAAGTGGGATACTTTACAGAAAAATTCAGCAGAGTATTTGAGGGAGAAAGCTACTCAGATCCTATCAAACTGAAACGGCAGTTTCGAATCCAGCAAGCAAAGAGGAACCTTGGAAAACCTTTCATGCCAACCAATGCAGACAAAATGATGTAAGAAAACCATATTGATGATAATGGATACACGTGTGTCTTGAGGTACACTAGCAGGTGGCAAAACCACCACATCTTTAAAGGCCATCCTTCCTGTAACTTTAAATTCATGATGATTAGCATGCAACTAGTTACACATACTTCTTTGCATTGTTCCAACATTAAATGAGAATACCTAAGAATAAAGCTTTCAAGAGAGCCAGAGCAAGTGATCCATGATTATGACTAAATAGACAGGAAAGGAATACAAAATGAGGATTAAAAACAAGATTTGCAAGAGAAAAGCTGTACTTTGGAAATAATTAACATCATTATATCTTTGTCATAGTCATGATGTGCAGGAACTATAGTTTTTTTGTGTGTGAAAAAGCATCTGCTACAAATGATGTCCAGTATTTGTTTTCTAATAGGTAATGTAAATGTAAATGTACAAATGTAAATTATGACTTGTCCACAGCAGTATATTAATTTTTTTAAAAGCTCATGGGGGTTACAATTTAGAGTTTTATTTGGTCTGTTTTGTACAGGAATGGACTGGGTACCTTTTATGGGACACTGAATGGACCAATAACAGCTTTTAGTCCATTGTCAAAGGTACCGAAAGGTTCTGGTAAATCAGGCAAAAATTTCTATACAAACCCAGGCAAGAGAGGCACTGGATATGGGTAAGAAAGACTAAAACTGTTCCTGTTGTTATATATAATTCTGTTTATCAGCTGCTTTAAAACAGCATTTTTCTGAGAAGTTGCAGAATGCCATGTTTGCACTTAAAAGAAATTTCAGGTTTACTGACTGCATGAATTTCAAAATCAGGGGATGATTACTGCACCCTCTCATACTTTTTAACAATTGATAAAATCTCATTCAGATTACTGCTTTGTATGAGTATATAACAGTAGATTGCATACTAGATTTATATCACTTTGCTGGGTGAAACGAATTACTGTACATGTATATGCAATACACACGTAAGCATGCACAGGTGCACACACATGCACCAACTCAAACACACATACACGCACAAAGACATATGTTCACACAAACACAGCATACAGATTTTTTGTTTTTTAATCTGAGAAGTGGTGGAAAGCTCACATTTCAGTTGCTTAGCAATCACTGTACAGCCCCTGCAAAAAACGCTCCATGTCTGATCCGTTACTTTTGAATGCTCTTTTGATAGAAAAGACTTTCCAGAGAAAAGCTTTGGGACAGAAGAGAATTTAGATTAAGTAGCTACAATATTTTAAAAAAATTACTACTGTAGCAACTTTGTTTCTAAACTTTGCATGTTATGTAAATTGCGACAGAGGTCTAAACAGGATCAGACAGATAAAAATTGAGAACTTGAATTATTTAAAATGTATAAATTTAAAAACTCTAAGTAATTACCATTTTGATTATATAGAGAAAAATAAAACTAAGACTGTATATAAGCCCACACAGCCTGCTGAGACATTCAAAGTAAACTTCCTTTTTTGATGGCTGCTTCCCCAGCTACGTCAGTGTTACGATCGGTCCTTACCCATCAAACGTAGCTGAGCCTTCTGACCGCGCTCGGATGATGGCACAGGTTTGGCTCTCATTCTTAATGTCTTTTACAAGCTTATAATTAACTTTCTGTCTTGCTCTTACTGTTCTTAAATCTCGCAATTTCTATTTGCACCTTTGCTATCAGAAATGTACATTTTATATGCTTGTTTTGGAGACAAGAGATGGAGCATTGTTGGTGGAGGGAAATGAGGTGAGAAAGTTACATGCGCTAGAAAGGGAGATGAGGTTATATTGAAAGGAGAATGAGGATGACCTTGTCCTGTTGCAGTGGTGTTAAGTGCCGTGCTGTTTCACAAATTCTTTGCCAGCATTAACTTCATCTACAATTCCCAAAATGTCATCTCTTTGAAATGTATATTTCTTGGATGTCTAAATCATCAAAAATGTTCAAAGGATTTTTTTCTTTCTCTGAAAACTGTTTCAGCATACCTGGAATAAGCTATTCTCTCCTGCGATGACTGAATAACATGTTCCCAAATAACAATAGAAGAATATAGACTTTTCAGTTTTCATGCATAGAAGGTTCAAGGAGCTTATCCTAGAATATCTGCTATTAGTATTACAGGAATTACAGTAATGTCAGCTATTTGGCTTTCTTGCATACTGGGACAAATAAAAAGAAAATATACAACATAAGCGCAGACAGAGTGAAAAAAAATTTCACATTCACATTAATATCATTTAGTTAGCATCTTGTGCCAAAATACAATTTGACTTTTTGTCATTAACGTGGCAATTACAGAAGGAAAATGCACAACACAAAACGTCTATGAAAGGAGGGGCTTTCCGTCTGAATATGTTTCCACAAGAGTTCTTCAATGGAAATCCCTACCGTCTTGAGAAAGCTTTACCCCCAGTGAGGAAGACAGGCGGCTTGTACCAGGGCAAAGCTGTGTCCACTCAGCCCTTCAAGCCAACCTCTCCTGGTAAAAAGGTATGCATAGATAGTACCAAAATATTATTGGCCCTAATGTGAACAGCTATCATAGTACAGTGTGCAACACATAAAAATTGTGAACAGTTCAGGTGAAAAAGTTGAACAACATAGCAAGAAAGATGTAGACGATAGAACTAGAAATAAGGTGGGGGTCTATGTGGCGTGCAAATGTCCTGATGTTTGTTTCTTTGGACAGAAATATAGCATTATGGTGAACAGTTTTACAATGAATTAATGTACTGTATTTAGTGGGTTATATATAGACCCGTTTTATTTGTATCCGTCTGGAATAACGAGATCTGTATAAAATAACAATCACGTACAATTGAGATCGTATAAACATTTGGAAACATGTTTAGTATAAATAGCATCCTTGTCATTATTACCAGTTTGCTGTGGTGTAAATGGAACATCAATTTCAGCTTGGAGGTGGAAAGCATGGTTCGTTTGACCCATATCCATCACATTCTACTGATCCATACGGAGTGAAGATCACCCGGCCTGTCACTGTTGTCAACAAGACTGGCAAGATCTTCATACCATCACAAGGACCCAAGACAAGACCAATCAACTCAATTGTAGATCAGAATGTCATAAGGTGAGCAAAAAATTCAAGCCCAATTTGCTAATTTTCAAATTTGTTGGAAGTGAAGGGTTAAATGATCCAAGTGCTTTACAGAAATATCTTTACCAATAACATGAGGTTAACTTTTTTTTTCAAGCATTATGGATAAGACTTAGTATCATGTCACAAACATGGCTTTTATTATACACATCTGCGTGCCACATCAAAGGTGTGCAGGCTGAAGGTTTTCCTCCTTTTCTAAACTTAGCTACAGTATACTTTGTACAGTACTATGGAATTTGATCAGCTGGATGCAAAGTTCACATTTTTCTCTGGTTTGGGTATCTGCAAAGCATAAGGCAGAAAAATTCAACTTTGCTGGCCATAGTCTTATATTATTAATTTCCAACCTGCAAAGGACCATGTAGCATACTGGGTAAAGATCTGGGTTACAAACCTCCACATGTGGTTGTGATGTGCAATCTGAACTACAGGTGAAAACATGATGTCCCTGAAGCTTTTGAGATATTCATCACCATATTTGGTAAAAATTGGCTTGTTCTTTTTAGCCAAGACACATAAATTTTAAGAGAAAAAGATTACCATATGTAGGTGAACATGTTTTAGTGTGTATATGTGCATGCGCTTGTATTCAACCATTGTACACTCGTGAGTCCATTATACCATGAGCAGACATTGCACATCAAGGTTACATCTAATCAAGGCCTTCACATTTTTCTGCAGATCTGTCACAAAGTTTACTCCTACCTTGGCTATTGGTACGACAAAAATCCAGTAATGTTACTTAACTTTGATTTGCTGGTGTTGAGGGCATATAGGAACTTCAGCTGGCTGGAGTTGTTTTTTTTAATGCGTGCACACAAATGTTCGTTTTCTGCCTGGGAAGATCTGTCACAAGTAGCCACAGTCTAAAAGCAAAGCTAACCTTGCTTGGCTTAAAATATGATCTCCACTTAAACTGTATGCAACAATGAGTTCAGAATAATATTCTGCATGTCACATATTGTACTCTGTGGTGCATGTATTAACTTTCTAAATATCATGCTTGTCTGACAGTCCACTCAAGGTAGACCATCTGAATGGGGCATACATTCTACATTTAAAAGTGTGCTGTCACACTTGAATGCAAGGAATCAACCAAAATGCATGTCAGTGAAGATTTTGGTACCCAAGCATTTGGTATTCTGCATTTTTTGTTGCTGCTGCTGCTCTAAGATTTGGAGGGGCATCTCTAATTTTATGAATTTGGTGCTGCTAGTGATGATGAAAGCCAGGGCAGCTGAGGATTCTTATCTACCCTTTTGGTCGTTAGAGCAGTTGTAAGGCCTGTCCACCCTGTGTATTTTATGTGCACCTCTACATTCAGAAGGGAAAGCAATGGCTGAGTGGTTAGAGCACAGACCTTTCAACCTGAAGGTGCTGGATCGATACCTGTGCTGCAGCACACTTCCCCCAGTTCATCCACCTGGGAATGGGTACATTACCCCATGGGCACTGCCCTCACGATTTTGGCCCACAGAAAATTGGTGGTCTCGAACATCCCACTCCTTTAACTGCATGCAGAAGAGTTACGGTCTTTGCAGTGCAACCCAGGTTTATACAGAACTTGCTACCATTATTATTGTGCAGCTTATTCTAAAACAAGATTTTAGACTGAAGAGCTTGGTCTATTAAGACAGCCTGCTTGGACTGTGTTGTCCATGGAACAGGTTATTTAAGATTAGAGGTACTAGGACAAATGGACATCACAGCAAAAACACACTGCAGTACTTCTCTTAAAAGAACGTGTATTTATCGCAGCTGCTCACTATGTGCTAGCCTTTGGTGATCAACTCATCACACAGATGTTCGTCTGTGCCTATTGTGGTAAAATGTTTGCACACTCCCATGCTCTAGCAGCCGCCTCTACAGAGCGAGAGTACAGAGGCCAATCCTCTTCGTGACGTCACCGGTGGGGTGCAAGATTTCGCCCCAGTAGTGTAGCAGACAAAAAAGTGTTACATTATGTTAGCATGTTTTGTTGATATTATAAAGAGTTTTTGCAAAAAAACAGCAAACAGCAAACTTTATCACAGCATGTTGTAAAACATAGTAACAGATGGTAGATGTTTGTTGTGCATACTTGTATTTTGTATCTGAGTACCTTTAAGTCATCCGAAACAGGCAATGAAAATGGCCTTTTTAGCTCCAGTAATTAGTGACTGAGAGAATGAATCAAAATAAGGTTTCTTCACAAGCTTGAAAGTCACACCAAAGTCTTGCAATAAAAGTAAAAAGAAATTTTAAAAAATTCAGTGTTGACCCGCACTCCCCCCAAAAAACCAACAAAAAAACGTTATTGCTGCTGAAGACAACCTGGAGGCTTACATTAAGAGAAAAAAAAGTGTTGTGGTTACATTTTATCCGACCGACCCAACACCCCCCCCACCCCCCCCTTTTTTTTTTCGTGCTGACCCTAAACTTGTGTGAGTCAGCTTTTGGGAAAAAATCCCACGAGGGACATAATTTTACTCTAGGCCTACATGGATAGCTTCCTTTCTTTCCCTGAGGGCACTGCCTACCTACCATACCACAACACATTGGGGTGGGGGTGGCTTATTGCACCATCATTGGAGCTATGGTGACAGCTTATTCATATGGTAATTCTGCATTTATAATCATATCATCACTATCATGATGGGATCTGGGTGATGAAAGTATTTGGCTAAAAGCTTTGGTACTGGGCTGCATGTTTCTCGTAAGATGCCAAAATGTACTTTTTAACACTGTTAATATCAGATAAATCCCACAACCTTTTTTCCAGAAACAGGTTCACACACTCTCCAACTCCTGTGTCATCATCAATGCCTGCTGATTTCAAAAGAAACATGAATGAAGACTGAACTTCATGTACTCTTCTTACATTATTTTAATGATTTTTGTACGACCATGAATGATAGTTAAGCAATCACATTTCTCAATCAGACATTCCAGTAATCTGCAATATTTTTGGACAGTCTTTTTTTTTCTTGAACTTTAAACAATTTTTCTAAATGACATCATATATGAGTATCAATCATCATTCTCCAATTCCTGTGTCAGTCTCAAGACTCGTGTTGACTCCAAAAGAAACATAATGGAAACTGAACTTCATGGACACTAATGATGAAAATTTTGTATTTTCAGGTCAGTCAACATTCAGAATTACCGCGCCATGACCATTGCATGACATCGCTGCTATACAACATTTTTCTCCGAACTGGAACAAAACTTGTGCAACAAAAGATTTCACTTTTTTATGTGGCTGCCAGAACGGAACTGTGTGTTACACAAACCATCTTACGCATCACTGCTTATAGCATCATGGGACACACATTTCTTGATTGCATCCTAAAAGCTTCCCCCCACCCAAGAGAAATCTACTCAGCAAATGAGTATGGTGTGTATATTTTTGTAGTTTCAAAGAAATGAAAATGCAGTCAGCTTCTAAGCAAAATGAGATTTAACTGCACATGGCAAATGGGATAGTTTCATGTTTTGCCCCACTTTTGCAATGAACGTTCTCCTGTCATGACTGTGGTGGAACAGTTGTTTCCAAGTAATGAAGTATTATGTTAAATTTGAAACAAAGTTTTTGTGAGCTGATATACTATGAAAACATAAGATAGAAAGTATGATATGGGGAAAGGTGGAAAACAGCATTAAAAATATCTAAAATATTAAATCAGTTATCAAATTTTATATCTATATTTATGGATACTTTGTCCCACAAATATATATATAAAATTATTCCCAGTGTTGTTCTAACATGAAGCCAGTCAGTCCGTCCTTAATACAAACACAACTTGCTGTTGTGATTTATGTTCTCAAACATGATGACCACAGACACGTCGATTTTGTGTGCGTGTTGTCCAAGAAAGTATGGGGTCCTAATTTATAAAGCTTTGTAATAAATAATACAAGTCTTACGTGGCCTCGTTTTTTTCATATTTAATTTCTTTTCTGTATTCATTGAACCATGCTGCTCTGTCACCCAAACTCGGTGTCTGGACCGTACATTGTGTGCTGGAGCACTGGGGTGTCCATTCAAAACTGAGATGATCGCAGAGCTGTGTCCCATTAGCCCTTTGGTGCAGATCTTGACATGGCTTTGGATCATCAGTTTGAGAAAAATCTGCTGACCACTTCAGATGAAGAATCTATGCTCTACCAGCAAAGAGGTATGGTCACCATTAGAACAAAGAAGGGATCTGCTATGTGATAATATGATTCCATGATTGAAAACTGCACATCTGGACTCTGAAAATAGGAGGGGGTATCCATGGACAACATGGCGTTGATCAGCTAAAATGGAGATAAGACTCACATGAGGGACAACACGTTTGTTACGGTGAAATTAGGAAGCCTTTGTTGGTTTTCCACATGCCAGCAAGTGTGGTATGAATAAATGTAACATAAAAAATCTCCTCCATTTGAAAGTAGGCCTGCTGGACACAACTTTAGGAGTTTAGAGCTAGAGTATGTTTATAAATGAAGCTTGGCACACCATTTGCAATCATGATGGAACCAGTTGCAGAACATCCCTATAAATAGAACATGCCATGTTTAAAAAATGCTTGTAAAAAAACAGAGAAAAGAGAAAAAATACAAATATTTTGCAACTTCTTTGGATGTGGAGCAGCTTCTATCATTCAAGCTCCTGTACTCCCAGCTCACTTCTCCAAACAACAAAACTAATAACGGGATAAAACAACACATAACTCTGGCTCACAGTTACTGGAAAATATGCTGTATTCAATGAATGAAACAGTAACATTTTTACCAAATACTTATAGATGCTACATAACAGTTTCATCTTCATGTACATAATTTGACACATACACTCTCCATGTACAGAAAATTCATGCAGTTTCAGGCTACTATTGCTGCTGCTAGTCAAACGGCAGGAACATCTGTGCTTGATTTCGTGCTTATCACAATGAAACCTTATAAATAAAACTGCAGAAAAATCAAACCAGGTCTCATATGCAGGTTCGCCAAATATCTGAAATACCCTACATACTGTGTTTTATTATCTTACTGTACAATATAAAACTAATGAAATAGTAGGAACATGTTAGAAACATTTCAGCCTCAAAACAGCATGTCTACAAATCACAGAACATTTTCTCCTGCAAACAACCATGAGAAATAATTTCATCCGAGATCTATGATACATACAGGAGCATTTAGAAATTGATAATATGAATTGTCATTATTTGCCTCATTCCTTTCCAGAAAAGGCATTAAATAGACTCATCTACCCCCAGTTTTTAAAAGAAACACTCCATCCTCCGTTTCAGCTCTGCAGATTGCTGTGATGCTGGTGTTCTTGCAGAAATATATGAGGTACAAGTCAAGGAGACAGCAGCTGCTGTCACACCAACTCCCAAGCAAACTACACTATCATGTCTCGGCACAGGTTTGATGATTAGGTGTGATTTGAAAGATCACAGTTGGGGTGCAACTTTGCAATTTTCCCACTAGTGCCAGCTCATGCCATAAGCAGCTTAACCCCCTGCTAACATCATCTGGGGTTTCACATAAAAACTTGTATCCTATTAGTGTAAGGCAATGTATGCACCTGTCTGGTATAAACATCGTGACTTGCACTCTGAAAAACTGACCACACATTCTACGCCAGATTTACACCTGAAGGTCTCGTCATGCCTCCTCTCCTGCCTCTTCCTCCTCCTCCTCTTCAAACTCTTCTTCATCTTCCTCCACCTGCAGAAATAAAGTGGATTTTGTCACAGTTGAAAATGAAGAACTGTTAAAGCCATACTGCGACTGACATTATTTAAGAAATGATTAAGGATCTTTAGCAAATACTGAATGCGCAAACCACATAAAAAAAGCTTGAAGCCGTTTTCGAGATATTTGACTGTGAACATGGACATCTTCACCTGCCCACCCAAAACATCGCTAAACTTCCTGTCCTGGGCGGAAATTAACCTGTGACGTCATGACTGTGTAAGCTAGGATCGTCTGCTTGCATGCAAGGGTGAGGAGAGTGAACTGCTTCACGTGTCCTGCGAAAGCAGCGATGGTGACGATAGTCCTTTTGAAACTGATGCAGATTAATACTAGTGACAATGATGAATGCACCATTAATGATAATGTTCAAAATGGGCTTTACCAGTCCATCCCATACCAACCTTTAAGTTCAGATCTCCTTACAACACAAACCACAACTAGTTACACAGCACGAAGCTCTTTATGTACAAGCCTGTACAAGTATTGGTTATATTTTAGTGGTAACCAATACAATACAGACAATAGCATGGCCATGACATCACAAACCAAAACAAATACTTTGTTTCTTGGTACCACATTGCTATCACAAAGATCTTGATGGGACTTTGCGGTATTTGACATTTGTTGCTGCAAAATAATGACCATCATTATTAAATAATATTCTGTCATATTCACAGGCTCTAGGCTCTAGGTAAAGTAATAAAATCCAAGCAAACACAAAGATTTTACTTAAATATTTTCTGAAGCTCCGGTTCCTTCCCTCCCCCACCCTACTCCCAAATCATGCCTGACTATACACTAATAGAACTTATGTCTGCTTTTCACTGTTGTGCAGACTAGAAATTAAATCAGCTAATACTACAAATTTCATTAGTGTTTCCATAGTGACTTGGTAAAAGTGGTAATTCATATACGATTCCTAGTAGGGACTAAAAAGCAGCAGAGAAAGAAAAACATGTAAATGTCAGCAGTGCAGTGGTAATGCTGGAGTTGTTTTGCTGACACAATAAACTCATTCTGCCACCGTTGCTAAATAGAATAAAGCACTTTTGTTCTGAACATCAAAAATTAAATTTATTAAACATAAATTAAACATACAATATCACATTTGCAACCACTACATAGCACAAAATTCAGAATTAGATTTTACAGTGAGTGCAAGTTAAAATAAATTCTTGACATTTTAATTTTGTGACAAACTGTGTCTCTTTATTCAGTCCTGTAGTCGATGGCATTACCTCCCCTACAGACACTGTTTGCTAAGGACTTGCCCTCACTATTATATCATTTTACTGTCACTATATCTTATAGAAAGTTTGCACCCTATTCCAAGATAATATTGTACTGTCATTCCTATTTTCACTAAACATCCTTTATTATATTTCAAATTATATTTCGAAGCACAGTCGCTTGTGTACACCTTGGTCTATCACTTACACAGAACCTTCAAGCAAATGTTTATATCATACATCCAAACCGAACTCTCTTTTCTATGCATGCAGATAGCAGTCTAGACTGAAATGCAAAATGGATCTTGGAATTATTAGTTGAAGCACCTATCGAAGGGTTCTCTGGACCTTTGCAAAAAATTTAACCCATTCTTGTCGGTGTTTATCGTGTCTGCAGAAAGGGAATGTAATCTATAACACAATCAGCATAAGGACACATTCTCCAACATTAGATTCCATTGCTTTTGGAGTCTGTTTTCTGCACGAGATGCGTACATGGCTGTGTTCTTGTCTGCTAATACACAATCATGATGTCACGCGATCTCACTTCCGCTTTTCGAGTTTGACCAGGCCAGCTTTTCCGAAAATAATTATACATAAACTACTCTGTTTTTCTCAAAATAATGTGCACATTGTTATTTTATTCACTTTCTGGCATTGAAAGACAAAATTTTGTCCTTGATCGCAGTACCTCTTTCAACAGTTACAGCATCCAAGACACAGAGGGTACAGTATCGCAAGAAAACAACACTTTGCCAAGCCATCTTATTCTGTGGGGAAGGTCTAAGCCCAAGAATAATAAAACTGAGCAGAAATATGACAACTGCACATCACCAGCAAGCGGGCTCACCAGTTGGCCAAGGTCTTTGAGACGCTGTTTAAATTTGTTGATTCTGGCATCCTGGTCAGCCAGCAACACCAGGAGGTCATCTTGTTCCTTTCGCAATGTTTCCAGCTCCTCTTCCAGAGAACGCTTCACCTCTGCTTCTGCAGCATGTTCTTCTTCATGTATCTAAACACATTATAAACATACATTGGTGTGTGCATGTGTGAGGGAAAGGAGGGGGCTTTTCAGTATGTGCTAGTTGCCTTAATGTCATCTTCACACCTGTTAAGATCTCCCATAGATTGTCTACGTGATCACGCAAAATTAATTAGGGAAACAACAGATCATTTTTGTGCTTGAGATGCTGTTTCAGATTTCAGAAAGCAGAGTTTTTTTCTGACAAATGACTTAGAGATGGTCAGATAAAGGGGAAAAACAAAACAAAAGAGAACTGCCCATTAAAAACATCCCCTTTCAACATTTCACCAGCCATGGTTCCGAGCAAACATTCACAAACTTTAAGGAATACAAATGTTCTCTTTTCCTCTGCTTAGAAGTGTAATGAAGTGAAAAAGAAAAGTCCCATTCTAAATGGTCTGAAGGCAAAATTAAACTATTCATGAAAAAGTATGCAGTTATAATATGTTCCACGATTATTTTAATGTTGATCACCTTTGGGATTGTAATTAAGGGATTGGGCAAGATGGTACAGGGAATGGTTTCCAGCTACAATTTTGTATTTATCCATTCTCCGTACTTTGTTTTTGTTTGTTTTTCACCCTTCGAGCTGCTTTACAAGCCCAAGAATGAATCATTTCCCTACCCTGATCTTGTTCGTTAGCTTAAGATTTTCCTCATTTGACTTCTTTAAGCGCTCTTGCAGTGAAGTCTTCTCCTCACTCAGACGCCTGGCCTCTTCGCTCAGCTCACTGACCCTGGAGTCTGGAAGACTTTGATTACTTATGCTGCTGCTTTGCTATAAAAATAAAATCAAACAATCCAAAATGAAGGTCGAATAAAATCTCAGAACATAATTCTGCAGTAAATACTAAGTGGTACAGATTTAATACAACAAATTATCATGTGGTAAAAAGATTATTTTCGGAAACAATTCAAACAAAGTAAACGAGGTAACTTAGTGGAATTACCACAAAAAGTCTGCCCCTCCCCCTCCCCCGAAGATTTCATTGACATTTATTGAAACATTTTTTTATAAAAAAAACAGGAGGACAACTAATGGAAGAAAACAATGACAGATGAGCAAAATATAGCAACAAACCAAAAGGATAAAATTTATGGGGACGTGTTTCTGATTTAATCAGTTTGAAAAAAATGCTCTGAATCAAACGCTGATCCTCACCAGCTGTAACAAATCACGCCGACACCCTTCTAGCTGAGACTGGAGACTGGCTATTTCAGCATCCTTCCGGTCCCTGCTGACCCTCAGCTCCTGTAGTTCTATGTTTAATTTGTTTAAGGAGATCTGCAGTACCGCTGCCTCT
>SMGT01003975.1:41261-56059 GCA_004794575.1 Lanistes nyassanus
TTTAGGATATGTTTGCAGAATGGTTATTCTATGTAACCAAAGGACCATCTTGAGTTTAGAACTATTTTTACCTGTAGGAATATTGTAATTAATTCATAATTACAGGTGTGTTTGCGACTTTGTCAATGAAACAAAATAAAAAAACCAAGACAGTATGAATTGCATGTGAATGTGAGCACAGACAACACAGATAAGAAAACTCTTGCAAATCAGGCACCTACCCTTACATGTGGGGATGTATCGATGAAGCAATTTACAGGTAACATCTGATTGTCTTCTTTCAGCATAAGTAATTCAGTTCACAAGTAATGTAGAGCAGTTACAGTCCAGAACAGTCAAAACACTTGCAATAAATGAATAATCATCAGACTTGAAGCTTACACTCCTATGCCTTGTCACAAAAGTAATTTCAAACATTGATGAGGCCAGTGGCAACAGACAGGTGGAAGTTCAGGTGTGTCAGCCGTTTAGGGCGTGAGTAGGTTTTTTTTTCTTCTCAGCAGTGTTTCAAGAAGGTTAACCGAAGTGAAAAAATTCTCAAAATACACATGATGGAACTTGTAGTACAGAGGTCTTACTAGGTCACACACAACTCTAGTACTGAGTGGGACAGTAGTGCCCGTAACTTGGAAGTTGGATCGCACCCATCAAGAAGAGAATTCCCAGGTACGCTTTGAATTCAGCAACACTCGTTGTGAAAGTTCCGACTCCTTGCTGATGAGCATACCTTTCTGTTTCTGTTTTGATCTTCTCAAAAATATTCTCAGGAAACGAAAGCAAAAATAATCCACAGGCTTAGCATCAAATGGCAATGGTTCACTTGGCCCTACTTCACTTTCAAATGCATTCCTTTCATGATTTTCAACAACATCACTCCACTCGGCATCGCCATCAACATCGTCAGAAGAGACACTTCCACCATCACTGAGATTGCTAGTATGCACAGAGGACACAGAAATATCGCTCTGATTGTCCACACCAAGTCCTTCAGCTCTTTCAGCAATAAATTGATCGATTAGATCGCCAAACTCGCTATCGCTATCGGAGCTAACATCCGCCATCTTCGCCGTAAAAAATGCACAACCTCAAACCTAAAAAAAACACCCCAAAAATCGTCCCCAAAACAACACGATACTAGCAAAATCGATCGCAGAAAACATACACGGACATTTCCGGAAGCCGAATAAACCTTCTCTCATTCACTGGAGAGCTCCTACTTCCTAGGATATCATCGCTAACAACAGCACTAAACAAGGCGAGTATTACCGCGCTTCCGGATTAGAGGCGAGGCGCGCAATACCGCGCTATAGGACGCTTAGAGTTAATATAATTCTAACTGCAGCTGCCTCAGGCAGTTCACGCAAGTTTTGTTTGAGATACACTGAAAACTGACTATGCACTCAAAAGCTATGTAAGCTACCTTTCTCTGATATCAGAGACTGAGTACATAGCATGCATATATGCTGACAGAAAACAATGCTGGATACGAGTCAAATCAAAGGAAACAAATGAAATGTATAGTCTGCGAGAATTATTTTCTTTAGGCTTTTAAAAAAAAGTTATGTATTGTACAGTTCTCAAAACTGGAAAAGGGGACAATCATATTTCTTCATAATGCAGGCTGGAATCTGAAGAGCTAATATGACTGTTTATGAAAGCATGTTCCTTATTCTTCAAATAATGTAAATATTTAATTAACTCCGATGGTGAGTGCCGGAGAATAAAAAAAATGTTGGGAGATTGTCATTCTGAACCTAAACATGACGACTATGTTCCCAAAATGAAAAGGATCACATGCTAAGACACTTGGATACTCAGATTACCCAATTTCACCAATCAAAGTGCAAGTTATATTTTTACAAGATTTTATTTGCCAAAATTGGACTTAAATGCATTGAACTTAACACAATGCCACCGAAGGTCATCCTGCCTGACACGACTTTTTAGCCTTTTTTCAAAAAGTCTTTTAAAAATCCCCCCAAACAATAAAAAAGTTATCTAAACTTGGATGCAAACATCAATAAACAAAGAAAACTCATATCTTACTTTGCTTCTTGGACCTTGTTCCATAATTTATAAATCCTTTGATGGCAACACAACTGAAGTTGAAATAATCAAAAAGTCCTCACGATTCCTTATACACAGTATGTTCGATACTGTTTACACCACATGCTCGCTCGTTTTTCTCTTTATAATTACTCTCGCAGGTCTTTCAGGCACAAATATTCTTGTCTTCATCCACTTTATCACAGTAAATTTGCAAAACGTCATTTTCCTCTTCAGCATGTTATTTGAAGAGTAAATCTAGCCTTCTCAAGTGACAGAGCACATGTGGATACGCACTTCCCAGCCATTTTTCATTCGCTCGGAATTGTAGCCGGAAATCAGTTCAAATGCAGTGTAAGGGAAGTTACTCATCAAGAAACGATTGAGCTTTCGAACGTAAGAGTTCTTTACCTTAGACCTTTAACCATTCCCTGAAAATAAATCGTCACTCGTCAAAGGTGTTCCACATGCGGCATACAGTCTGCGCATGGTGCGTCATGTTTGTGCTCCATGTGGCATGTTTGAGTTAAAAGTCAAAAACTGCAGGTGCAACCAAGAATGTGCCTCACAACAGTGCACAGTGCAAAGAGTCAAAACAAAACTACTTCCGTCACGACTTACCAACTGTTCTATTTGTCCATCTTTTTCTCCCACTTGAGATTTTAGCACCTGAACCTCACTCTGAAGCCTGTCAACATTGTCCCCACCAGCAGCTGCAGCCTGCAAATGGTTACTAGACTGGTTTCCTGAAACACACCAACATCACAGAGTGACCACCCCTCTTTTTCAACCTTTCTGACTTTGCATCTCTTTTCCACTTTTTGAACAGTTTGGCAGGAAAGATTCCTTGACAATTTTTTTGGTGGGGAAGGAGGGTGGACGGCTAGGAGAATCTGGTCCATAGGTAATGGATAATGGGAAAGGGATGCATAATTTTCAGTGACCAATGGAAAATTCTGCTTCTAGTTCCAGTAGAAATGCAACAGATGCCCTCTATCAAAGGATCCATAATGAAGAAACTTTCTGTGTGAAACCTTTCTGGGCTTTCAGAAGAGCATTCTGGTCCCTCAGCTGTTGCATCTGTGACCTTAGCTCCTCAATAGTTGCTGCAGCAGCAGAGTGTTTTGACTGAAGCTCCAGGACCCTCTGTGACATTTCGTTAAGTTTTTGATCCTGTTGAGATGGACACACAGTAGCATGTATTTTCTTTGACAACGACGGCTTGTCCACTCTCAAGTCAACTACATAACAGTAGGAGAAAAAGGCATCTAATGTCAAATGTTCTATAACACAACACTAATATGGAAGTAACTATCAATAGACTTATGGTGGTTTTTTTAAAACTCATGAATTTTTATACCACCCATCAACTTTGCGAAGATTTAGCTCAGGCAATCCTGGACTAAGAAATGGATTTTGTTTATTAACATCAATCAAGTAAGCAACAATGGCAAGATCACAACAATGGCAACAGGACAGAAGGTAGTAGGAGATCAGAAAAAGGGAGGAAAGTGGTGTGCCCAGATCAGACGAGGTGTATGCCACCCAGTCACATTATCCTGACACGGGCCAACCAGTCCTACTACTGTTCCCTATAGTGCCAGGCGTCTGGCAGGGCAGGGCAGCAACTAAAATGTCAATTTTTAAGTTTTAGGTATGACTTGGCCAGGGCGTGAACTGATGACCTCCCGCCTCAGAAGCAGACACCTAAACCATCAGATCACAAAGGCATTAATTTCAAGAAGGATCTTGAATGCACTTTGTACAGTTTCTAGAATTTGACAGTGATGATACTTTGTATATTCGCATCTTACCTGTTCTTTAATGACTTCTTTATAGTTTTCCACGATGTTCTCATGTTCTCTGCGGCTGGTTGTTTTCAATCCACAGTTCTCTTCGCCAGAAACAGCGACTAGTACTTCATCTACCAGAACAGAACAATCAATGATCTCCAGATATTTCTGGTCAGGCAACAAGCGAAGGGGGAGTATGGTATTATTTTATTACATAAATTATAAGAATAGTCTGAAGGTAACTTAATACTTTTATAATTTACATCACAAAATTTTATTAAATCACATAGATAATAGTTTATCAATTATTAAAATACATTTAACCCCTTATTTTAAAAGCTAAGGTATGAAACACACCCTTCCAAAGATATTTATAAAACAGAAGGTCAAGAATAATACACAACAGGACTAGATGTAAGCTTGCAATTCACTCACTCTCCAGATTCTTGAACAGCTTAGTAAATTCATGATCAAAGACTATTTCACTGGGATGCTTGTAGTTCAGATGAGGTTTCTTGGCAGCTCGAGTGTAGTTTTCATTTTTCGCAACTTGCGTTAATTTGTCTGCAAAAACTTCTTCCCCTATTCTGTTCTGTATTACTTCCTTCAGTGATGCTCTGAAAAATATTTAACATGCAGGAAGATTCTAACATCCACTAATGTAGTTTTAGTACCGAGGGTTCCCCCCTCCCCCGAAAACCCATATTCAACATTAAAGATGGAAAAAAATTTTTTGATTGTATGCTATGATGCCATCCAAAGAGGAGAATTTTGTTGGATACACGTGTATGTACATGTGTAGGTACGTGTCTAGACACCCACAAACTCTCTCCCATCTATATGTAAGTAAACCCCAAACAAACAAAAAAGTTATTATCTATGACAGGAAACATACTTGGTAAATGACGGATTCTGATTATCATTGAACACCATACAGAGTCCAAGTAGGAAGGCACAAAGTCCTTGCACTATGAACTCCAGCTCATCTCCTTCTGAAGATGACACTTGGGAGATAAGCTGTCCAGTGTTAAGGTCTATATGTAGATAACCTCGCCACGGACATCATACATCATCATCTACCAATCATTCTTTCCTGTTACTCCTTCCATCTGCTGTGGACACACTCCATGCCTTCTTACATATGCACTCTCTCTCTCTCTCTCTCCACCCTATTTGATCTGCTTTCTAAATACATGGATACATAAGACACATTGGCTGAGTTTGTGAGGAAGTGGTTGACAGCAATTGGACAATCGGCCATCCAGGTACACAGAAGCATTAAAATACCAATGCGAGTTTGAAGTTTGGCACCCTGTTTTAGAATTTAAACAGATGAAAAGACAAAAATTAGAAAAATATGGCAATCAACATGCAGAGATAAATAATAGAACTGAAATACATATTATCCATCAGAATTAGGACAATTTTTTTAATAGGATTTTTCTGAGTTTTGAGCAGTAGATGTGATTGAAAGGAATGTTTCCTTAATGCCGATACACTGATTCAGTTACAATGGTTTCAGTTAACTGATATCACTAATTCCCCTCAGGTTAACTGGCAGATGACTGTGAATTAAACATACACATTTTAAGAATGGAGCAGTTTACAAATACAAAAAAAATAAGATCAAAGCATTTATAATGTACTTTTTGTTCAGGCAAAGCATCTGGTTAGAAATCCGACCGGGTGACCAACCTGGGCCAGAATGTTGCAGCACTGCTGCAGGAGTGAGACAGGTGGGTTGCCCAGGCTGGTTGCCAACTGCACCCTCAGCAACTGTCCCCGGTTGTTGGTGTTCCTTCCAAGCACGGCGTGCAGGAGGGCTACAGCTGCAAACCAGTTGGACAGCGAGTCTGTGCTGAACAGGCCTCCACACAGCAGTTGGCCAGCCGTGATGGTGTTTACTGAAGAGATAGGGCACATTTTTGTGTGACAAGATGCAGCTTGTAAAAGTTCCAGTGGAAATGTGGAGGTCACAATTCCAATCACTACACAGTTATACTTCAACAGTTTGTGCCTTGTCACACTAAGTTCTCTAAGGACGTAGTCAAAAAAGGGGGTGTTGGGGGTTTGGGTTAGGAAGCAGTAGGAATAAAAGCAGTCAAAGCCATCGTCAGACATAAACCATAAAATCTGTTCAACCCTTAACCACCTACATACAATCCCAATGACCATCATGAAATACTCACCGTCAGCAGTCGTGGGCAAAAGTGTCTGGATGATCTGCGACTGACCGACTTCATTCTTGTACAGGAAAGATTGGAAGCAATACAGCACAGCACAGCGCAGCACAAATGGCTGTTTCTCGTTCACCATGGACATCAGCAGGACCACAATGGCTGGCCTGCACAAAATGCCAGTCATTCTTATCAGCCATCATTTCAAATGAACTTCTTTCTCAACAGCAGAGAATGGTCTGTTCACTTTCAAAACACGCGTCGTGTCCACAGCATTACCAACATTAAAAAACATGGCACGTTTCATGTGACTGTTACAGAATCGAGGGAGAGAGAGAGAGAATTGATTGCAGGTTAAGTGTATTAAAAGAGAGAGCTGATTACAATTCTGCATAAAAGAGAAATGATTAAAATTCTGTGTAAGTATAATAAAAGAGGATGTACTTGGTTTTCATCTTATAAAAGTGTTCTCACACAAACTGTCAGAAATGCATTTTTATTTACACTATGCATTATAAATTTTGGTTATGTAGGTGGATATAGTTTCTGATAACCTACAGAAAGCTTACAGAAGTTAAAGATCTTTTTACAGTCACAGTGTACAGAGTGCAGTCAAAGTAGTCACAGACCGTGGAGGGTTTGATGGTGCCAAGACAGAAGCAAAGTACTCTTGGTTACACTGGTTCCCACGGATGACCTCCGACACTGTGTTGATAGTCTGTTAGAGATAACCACTGTTGGTCATCTACACATGATGCATTTTTAAGGCTAGCGACACACGGCTGTTACTGTTAGGGGTACTTTATCTTGGTGGTAGCCATACGGCTGGTTTTAATACAAAGATGTTGCTAACCATATATTTGAAGTAACTGGTAGTAATGTATGCAGATAACCAACTTTATGTATTATATGCGACACATTTTACAACTTTCTGAAATGGCACTGTCTTAAATAATTCCTGTGAATGCTGAATTGAATGCAGTGTTTACCGACACCATTTCAGTTAACATAGCAAAAGATGCCAATGCACTTTCACCATTCTCCTTTAATCCTTTTCAATGATGAAATGTAAGAAATTTCTTTTGACAAGAAGTAGGCTGGCTAGAATTGCTCTGGGCTTTTATTTCACTTTTCAAATCTAACCACACAAAGCAAACAGTCTATGATAAGCTCTAAACAAAGACCAAAACAAGAGGACAAACCCCTAACCTAGTTTTGAAGACAGCTCTGCAGCTTAAAGGGACATAGCTGTATCTTCTTTTGCTTGGCGGCTTGAACTGACTTATGTACACATCCACTGAACGGTATAAGTGAACATGATACACTTATTTTATGGTGTCTACTTAAGAAAGTGGCCTTTCTAATTGAAGATCAGAAAGGATTACAACTAGATAAAATTTGACCTGTCATGAGAAAACCAGGGCTAAGTCGCTGAGATGATTCTGCCTCAGGCCCATAAAACATGTTGGGGCCAATCTGGGTCAAATAAATTTTGGCAGAATCTAACTTTTTAACTATTCTTCTATTACTTGCCAGATGCTTTTACCTCAAATAAGGATAGAAATATGAAAAAAATCTAGTTCTTTTAGGACTAATGATTGTGCTGGCTGCTCTATACTCATAAAGGTTTATAACGGAAAAGCTAGACTGCTGCCTGGTGAATTATATGTTCATAAAGCTATGTAACAAGTTTGAAGAGAACTGGTGCATGGTTGCTAAGGAAAATGTGAAGGTAAATTTGCTAGAAACTAAGAAGTCAATTTTCTCAAAACTACTTTGCTGACCCCTGCATATTTCAAACAGGTATAACTTTGTCAAATTCAAAGATACAAAAACCAATCTGATATCAAAGGAATCAGAAATGAATGATCTTTTAAAATACAGTAAAATCTCCATGCCGTCAAATGTTTATTTAACCCTGGTCTTGTCATGATGGGTCACAAATGTTTTCAGATAGAACAGATTCAGACAACAGAATCTGGCTCACCTCTGTCAGGACATCTGCTGGCACACCACTAGCCATGAGTATGGAGCATAACTGCTGTAAAAGTCCTGGAGGAGAGCATTATAAAGAGTAAGAATAAACAAGAAACATAAAAACTGGATGATGCACAGCAAACTTCAAATTAATGATGACCAGACCGAAACCATTCTCACTGGCACATGCCAAAAGCTTGCTCAACTTCCTCCCATCATTTCTCTTCATCTTGACAATGCCACCATGTCCCCCTCAGTTATGGCCACGAATACATTACCAGAGAGGGAATGACATTCTGAGTAGTACATTAGGGACAACTGACCAGAGGCTTTGCCGTTAGGACCAGGGTTAGACAGGGTTGGCTGTTGTCGCCACTTCTTTTACTCATTGAAACTGACTAGGTGATGAAGCAAGCGACCACCATGAAATGAAATGGCATTCAGTGGACCATGTGGACGCAACTGGATGACCTGGCACTCCTGTCACACAGCCACCAACAGATGGAAGATAAACTGTTGGAGCTTTTGACCATCTCAGCACAAGTCATGCTAAACATCAACAGAGGCAAGACTAAAATCCTGAAGGTCAACACAATAAGACTGGATGGAGAACCCCTGGAGGAAGTGGAAGTGGACAGGCAGGGAGGGACAGGCGTGGCCGTTAAAATCTGGATCAACAGGGCAAGAACTGCATTTGTACAGCTGAATTCCAGGAGAACTGGGTAATAGTATGGCAGATATAACAAATGGAATGTCGAGTCAGTTTTGCTGTTTGGGGCAGAGATGTGGAGAACAACCAAGACCACCACTAAGAAGACTCAGACCGTCGTCAACTGGTGTCTGCACAGATTCCTCAGTATCCACTGGCCAGAGACAATCCGTAACAGCAATTTGTGGTGCAGAATGCAGCAACACCCTGTAGAAGAAATCCTGGGAAGACGGTGGGGATGGCTGGGACACACCCTGCGGAAGCCAGTAACCCACTGACCAGGCAATCGTTCACCTGGAACCCCCACGGCAAGAGAAAGCGGGGATGACCAAGGAACACCTAGAGACATAACTTTGACGCGGATGTCAAGCTGACAGGACTGGGCTGGGGCAGTTGGAGAAAGCGGCACAGAACAGAGGGCGCTGGAGGCCTATCATCGATGGGCTATGCTCCAGGAGGAGCAAACGGCTACACTATGGTCACAAAAGTTGGTGTCATTTCAACAGCGCTCTGTTTATGCACAACTTTGTCTCTTGCACTGCTAAGAGCTACTGCCATCATCTCCTCCCCATTACTCTGATCTGAAAACAGTCTCTAATGATGCCACTATGCTATAAGGTTGCCCTGTCCCCCATCATGTCTCATGAGAAAAGAGAAACTCATCTTACCACACTGGTTCATGACCTTCTGGCAAGCCACTGTCTGATTCTGAGGGTTGCTTGGGGAGACAAGAGTGCGCACCAACTGCAGAATGAGATGAATGTTGGTCACCTTTTGGGCCGACCAGCCAGTCTGCTTGATTGCAGCAGATGCAGAGCTCAGCTCCAGAAATGGTGACATGCGTTGAATATAGCTGCCCTCTTTGAAAAAGTTTTGGTTGGAGGCATTGTTCTTCAGAAGGTTGAGAAGAAGCAAAAGACAGTCCTCTACTACAATACCTATAAAATAAAGAAAATTTAGTGGAGATGAGATTTATACACTTTTACTTTCTAAAAAAATAATCCAAGGATATCATTAAAACTTTTTTGTGAAGTTTTGCTTATGCATATTTCTAAGGACAGACAAATACCAATATAGTTAATAAAGCCTTTTTGTGTGTGTGGGTTGTATGGATCATAATAAACTTTCCCTCTCAGTCATATGACTGAAAGGTGAAAAAATATACTAATAAATACATCTCCCACATCTTGACACATGCCTTACCTCCATCACTGGCTTCTTCCTCTACAATAATGTCTAGAATCCTTTCAAAGGCATTTTCAAAAGCCACGATCTTCTGAATGTTTGCATGTCCTTTTGTCAGCTGATTCAGAAGTAGCAAAGCCTAGTCAAAAATAGAAAAGTACTAAATAGTGCATTCCAGGCATACAGCATTATGACAAAGTCACAAAGTCATGCATAAACACATATGAACTCTTTGGAACTGCCCCTCTTTTCCATGTGAAACACTTCCTTTGAGTATATCCATGCCTTTTGGTGGACCAGTAGCTAGATGGTTCAAGCACCGGCATCCACAGGCTCAGACGAGCAACACTGATTGTGATTACTCATGTCGAGTGACTGTATGATACAGCACTGACAAAAAAGCACAGCCTCCTGTGGAGGAGTACCTGACAAGTCCCAGTAGAAAAGGCAGGGAGGAAAAAAGACAAGCACTGCCATCACAAAGCGAGCCTATCAAAATATAAGGTCTCTAACCCCTCACTCCCAATGACAGACTCTGACTACAGTGACTTCTTTTCAAAACTACCGTTTTTAAAAAAAAAGGTGTCAGCACATCAAATTTAAAATATTTTTCCATGAAGATGAAGCAGAAATCTAACTGACCAACAACAACAAAAAAAAAACCCTAGTAACCCAACAAAATTAGCTTCCAACAGAATAATCAACAACAATGTGAAATAATTGTTCATGTCTTTGCATGCTAAATACCATAAGCATGTTCCAGAGACTTTAATTGCAACAAGTAAGCTGCAAATTTTATAATAGTAATGATAGAGATACAAAACACAGATGAAAAATTACATCATTTCGGATAATTTCTCGACTATCGACCAACAGGTCCATCAGCTTGGACACTGCCATGGGAATGACGAGGATGGACTCCTGAAGGTCTTTTGGCCTGTTGGTAAGCAGTACAGTCAGCAGCTTCACGGTTGGCCATCGGATATGGAAATCATACTCCTGCATAAGAAAGCACACATATACTAAACATTACAACATGCTCTCATGCACAAAACTCCCACCAGTAAAGAACAGCACTGAACAGGTCACTCTAACCAAGTTTCTAGGATAGGCATTCAGAGTGCACTGTCAAGAAATAAACTGTTCTGACAACGTCAAACGCATGAATTTGCTAAATGAAATTTACAGTTTTTTTGCTGATGTTATAATTGTCACACACAATTCCACTGGGGTGCTTTATCTTAAACAAAAATGCAGTACTGATGTTTTTGGCCCAATTAACTCCTAACTGACCTCATATAAAGAGAACTGTGCAGACATTTTTTCACAAAATATAGAGTAACATGAAGAAAAATGTTCCAACAAAAATTTTTTAAACTTCAAAAATGAATCCAGAATTTTCAAAGGATAATAAACAAATTACCTCTAACAGGGAAATGAGCATCGTAACATTGTCGTGGTTCTTGATGAAGATCTCAGTGAACTGCTCTCCCAGGTCAACGGGTAGTTTTGAGGTCACCTCGTCTGAGATAAAGAAGAAATGATAACAGATGTTCTCACTCATAACTGGCTTTAGTTTATTATGCTAGTCATACTCGGCCATACACCTTCAAATATTCGTTCCGACAAACATCTAAAGAGACAGATATTTTGGATAGTAATAATTATGGAGCAGTAATAGCATGACATTATCCTCTTACCTTCCTCTGATGGCTCATTGGACATCACGTTATAAAGAGTATCCAAAGCATAGCCAGTGATTTCGACATCACTCCTGGGGAAAAAAATTAGGATACTGTTCTTTTATGACTGAAACAATTTGTCAGTATGACACTCGCATCTTGCCCTACGACTGAACACCTGCCTGCAGCAAAAATATACTGTAATAACAGATACACTAGTGCAGCTAGTTGGTAGCACAATTAAGGCACACTTTGCACATGTTTCTCAAGTAGTTGATAAGAATGAGGATAATTTTTTTTCTCCATGAAACACTGAGGAAAAACTCGCTGATCAAATTTTGGTGCAAAACAAATAGCATGTATCCTGTATATGCTATTCACAAGATTTCCAACATATTCTACCACAATATTAATGTCCAACTTAAAAGAGACAAGGTTACAGTCACACAGACCTGTCAGTTTCCAGAACTTTGGTAAGAATGTCCATAGCTTGCGTTCCAACTTCAAGCCTAAATTTCTGCAAACAGATGGCGAGATAAATAATATGACTTTTTTTTTTTACTCTGCATTTCCCCATTTCTGTAAAAATGCAGTACAAGCAAAGCATTCTGATTTGTTATAATTATGTGCCTACAAGTACAAAACTCAACCAACAATACAAATGTACATAACACTGACATACACATATACAGGATACCTGTTGGTCTTTGAGATACCAATGTTGTTTCATGTTTGACATCTAATCTAGCTTGACATTTGATCAGACATGAATCCTTATTCAACTATGTCTCACTGCAAACACTACACCACTCCTTGTCCATCTCAGATTTACAAAATCTCACAAAATCATCCACTCAAACTCCCCCCTTCCCCTACCCCTAATCTCATTTCCAACACACGGATGCAAACGCATACATGCATGCACATAGACACACATGACTGTTTAGTTATCCATCTGTACATATCTGCACCTTTGATAAAGCCTTAAGAGCCCTAACAGCATCTCGTCTATCTTCCAATAAAGATGAGGTTTGCACTCTGTGGCACAACCTTTCGATCTGCAAGAAAACAAACCTATACGTGTATTATTAAGTCATAATATTAAAAAAACACGTAAAGTTTAACCGCCTTTGCAGAGTACTATAATTTTACAAGTATTACGTAATAGTAGTATAGTAAAATAGTAACTACTAAGGCAACCTCACAGCTGCTTTAAAAGTATCTTTCACCTCGGTATATTCAGATACTTTCCTAATTAAGTTATTGTATTGTTTATATGATTGTAATGCTCTGTAGTAATGAGGATACTGAACAACTACTACCAGTACTTTTACTAGGATATGTAGTATCTGGGTTCTGCTCCTAGTCCTAGTAGAACTAGCGGGGGTTTGGCGTCTGCTGCTGTAGCCACACTGAGCTGTACTGGATACTAAACAACAAAAATGTACAGCCTTACAGTTAACCCATACTAAAACACATTTAAATACACCATTCACTGGTGCTTCCCCCACCAGAAGGAGTTTTTCTCTCACACTTACCGTCTCAGCACTCGAAGGCTGTTCACCTCCTTGCTGAGCTCCGAGAAAATTTCGGAAGTAGTCCATTTTGCGTTCGTGTCTTCCTGAAAACGCATGCGCCGACGTGGCATATCCTACAATGCTCTGTGAGAGGAACTTGTGGTCTGCTTCCGTTCTACGGCGTCATCACAAACATTACAGTTCTGGCCTGCTTATGAACTAGGAGGAATCTATATAGCTATTATATATAAGCTCATCTTGTTATAGGTGTTGAAAGCTTTTACCGGGCATGCCATGTAAACCCCAGGGAAGATATATTAAGACGTTACATGGAACGCCTGCATCAGGTTTGGTGATACAGTAGCGAGTTCTGGCCAATTGAATTAGACTGATTGGTTGTTAATGCTGAATATCAATATGTTGTTTTGTGGTGGCTGCGTACGAAAAACAGCTTAAGTTTGATTAGGTATTATTATTATTTCCGAGAAAAGGTTAAGGTAAAGATTGTCTCGTGACCTTTTAGGTCATAGAAGATTGGAAGTGTTTGAGATCACGACTTTTCAGTGGGGCAGAATCGTGAGGACTGCCCATCTCGACGGGCCTCTCGATCCCTATAATTAGCTCGCCCCACTACCCTTTCGAACCATGCAGCCTGTGGCCACGCCTTTGGGTTCAGATGCCTGATGCCATCTATAACCACTTTAAAATTGCCATCCGCTCTCCTTCTAATCTCTTTATTAGAAGTGGAGAAAAATTCTGGCTCAACAACAGAATTAGCTTAATCACAGTCACTGCTATATGTTGCTCGTGTCTGGATATGTCGATCGACGTATATGTAATGTGTGTGCATTTTTGGCTAAATATGAATTTCGCATGCTTTTGGTTACTTAAAGTGTCAGAATTATGATTTGAACTGAAACTGCATGTGTATAGGTATAACTCTTGTTTTCCTGACGTCAAAGTAATTTTTGCCATTAACAACGAGCAGCTGTAAGTATACAAAAGTATACATACGGGCGGTTTTCTTTTTTTCCTTCTCTTGACTATCTGCGCGTAACGTCTGACTGTTTAGTGTTTTTATTAATCCATGAGCACAAATCAGCCACATTCATACTTTTAATAAACAAAATCCAAGGAACCTTAATTCTGAGTATTTTTTGTTTTTTTCTTGTTTTGCAATGGACACAGAATGAAAGTTGATAGCCCGTAAGTCATCTTTTGGTCTTTATACTTTAAATATCTGTTTTAACATTTTACTGCCAAATTTTTGAAGGTATTTTTTCTCAGTTGGAAGATATTCGAAATCCAGCAAAGGTTGTATACAGTTCTCCCCAGAACTGAGTTCCCATGGTTATCGTGACGTGGATTCTGTCCCCTTGATTGAGGTGCGTGGTTACCATGGTGCTGCCATTTTCGAAACTCGAATAGCCAGCATGTGCTCGCGCCAGAGTGGTTCCATTTTTCACGATGTCCAGAAACACTCGCCGCTCATCCAGGTTATGCAGCATAGTCTGCAGATTTCAAAAGACGTGACTTTATTTGCATGATTTATTTTGATCACCGATATTGATGGAGTTAGGTGTAACCCTGCTATAGCCGTATAGGTTTCATCAGCTAGACCAGCATTCCTTGCGCGGTCCGTCGCATCCGGCGGCAAACAAATCGGCGCGTGTGGTTGTCAGGGTTTAGACTATGGATAAAGAAGTTAGCCG
>SMGT01003975.1:71267-82965 GCA_004794575.1 Lanistes nyassanus
GATCGCTTTCGGAAGTGTTGCTTCTTTAAACAATCTACATTTTGTGTGTGTATGGGGGGGGGTATTTTGGTCATCAGGTAGATAAACCTTAACGTCTGCAGCAGTCAGCTCCCCCTCCCCCAAGACTGCTAGTGGCTATTGAGTACCGAGTTGACATATATTCCCCCATATCTGCCTACATAGAATATGTGTTTACATATAGCCTTTGTTTTCTGAAGTAGAACTTGGGCTTATGAGTATAAAATTGAACATAACCAATGTAGAATGTGTCAGGGCTAGGGAAACACGAACAAATACGTGTCACAAAGGAGGCAGAATGTTCCGTGGCGCACACTATGCAATGTAAATAGAGTGTTTTCATTAGAACTTGCATTAGGCCCTTCTGATGCATATTCAAAGACCAACGTTACATATCAGTCCCAGGTGAACTTATCTGTATCTGGTATCATGGAGTTATTGTCCTAGCACGCTGTTTGATTTACGCACATACGCACACGACCGCACACACAGCCACACACATAAAGGTGCTTGTGGTCTCTCACTGGTAGTCGATATGAGAATTTTTTTGGTAATATGACATGCATGGCAGAAATGAATGGATCGTGCTAATGGTTTAAACATATCACTGCTGTTTATTTTGGATACAGCAGGAGCAATGGGCGTTCTTTCGGGTTTTGTATGTTAGCAGACTGGCTGATGACGTCAGATAAAGCCACCAAATTTTAGCACAGATGGCTAAAACAACAACAACAACAAAATGCCTGCTAGATTTTCCAAGTTCTTTCAGTTTCGTTATTTGATGCAGCACCAATGTAAAAACTGCCAATATTAATATTGTTATCGCGGACCGTACCAAACTGGTATGCTGTGTACAAAATAGAAATAGAGTATTCAATATATATTTTCATATTATCTGATTAGGGAAAAAACCACCTTTAGAAAATGGTCCTTACATGTAAACACATTCCAGTAGACCTATGAAACCCTGTCGACTCTAGCGGCTTATGTTTAGTGGATTTGTGTGACGCTTTGATTACTAACACTTTTGTGATGATGTAATATAGTTCCATTCATTTAGTTTGTGTTTCTTGTTGTAATATACGTGTACAGATTAGTTACATACCCATGTCTTTCCGTGTACTTTCATTTCTAAGATCGCTACATGATGTATTTGATAATGTCAGATGCTTTCCATGTATTTGGCATGGTATTTATAACCGATAAACTTCCTTGCCATAAACTTTGTCAAAATGAGCTGCAAAGAATTTATTTTTAATTCCGATTTAGAACATTTATCTGTTTTCATGTTAGAGCTCCTAACAAGAAGCAAGAAATTCTGTGCACCTGATCAGGCATAAATTTGAACGAAGTTATTGAACGAAGAACATTTTCCTGGTGCATCACAATTGTCACTGGGCTAAATAAAGTGTATTGTGTATGATGTATTGTTGTCTTCGGTGAAATGTTGTTAGTTGAATGCGTTGCGGGTAAAATTTATGTAGCAATAAATTTGCTTCCAGCTTTTCTCAAGGTATAATAATACCCGTGGTACGGACATGTCGAGCAAATGCAGTCCATCAAATAAGTTGGTTTTCTTTCCTAAAGTGTTTTCGTAGAATTACCATTCTTTATGATTTTGTTCGTGTAATGTTTGTAGATGGCTTTTTATTATCAAGTCTTTATTTTCTCTTGCACAAGTAGTTGGATAGATGTTCTTTAAACTTCTGTAACTCTGTTGCCTTTGCGTGTGTTTTTTTCTGGTGGTCTCCGTCCGTCCGTCCGTCCGTCCGTCTCCACCCGCATGTCCACCTCTGTCTTTCGTTCCCCGTCTTTCTTTCTTTCTGTCTTTCTTTCTTAATGCATAATTCTTTCCTAAACTTTATAGTATTGCCTTCCTGGTGACGTTTGATTTGTATAACTGCGTCATCAGCGGGCGTTCTAACTACATCACTTAATTCATAGCTAAATGCACAGTGACGTGTGTGAGTACGTGGGGTTTGTATGCAGTGATGTGTCAGGCCACATGCCTACGTGTGTTTGCTTTCAGTCTCCACCACAGAAATCTTTGGCCGACTGTAGCCGTCCTCTTAACCTTCGACAGGCCAAGGGCCAGGAATGCAGTGCCGCTTAGGACTGGACATCAAAGCATCCATCTTTACTTTCATTTCATCACCACTGGCCAAGCCTCTCGAGATTGTAATTCTTCCTGTCCGGTCTGTGGATGTCCGTCTCAGATCAGTGGCCAAATAGGTGACTGGCCCAGTTGCGAGTAGCGTGTTTTTGTGCCCTCCTTCTGCGCCCAGAAATGTATCTGACTGGATTAATTTTTAATTTAAAATGCAATTGAAAAAGAAATACATCGCCCCTTCTTCATAGTCAAATACTGTAGTTTGAATCAAGCGGTACATATGGGCTCCGTTTATGACAGTGGATGTCCGAGGGGACCGGTTTTTTTTTATAGACGCGAAGGCAACGACAGCGTTAAGAGACTAACAGCTGAAGCTCAGACGTTCCTTTTAGCGGCGACCACAGGAGCTCTGACGTCACTCTTACTAGAGTCATGGTACGTTCTTCCTTTATCTTCATCTAAACCTCGCCGAAGCGCTATGCTTGAATAGTCGAGATGCTTCAGAATCACGCAACCCTTTTGTCTGTTCTCGCCTGAAACAAGCCGACCCAGCAGCAGGAATTATAAATCGTGGCTTATTTCCAGGAGCGGAAAGGAGAAAACTTCTCATCTATTTCCTGGGCGCAGCGTCACGTCTTCAGTTTCACCATCACCAGCGATTATTTTTGGAGTCGATCCGGATTATCAAGTGCAGGGAGGGTGCACGTATGGGTGTGTATGCTGCGGACGGGGGTGGGCTTGGACTGGAGAACTGCCGTACTTCAAAGCATCTTGAAATAACACACGATTGCGTCACTGGATAACTTTGATGAGGTTGTGGACGCAGCCCTGTGATCACCCTTCCCCAGCTCTATCCCGTTCGAGTTAAACCTTTTCTGCAACCATTTGAGCTTAGTTTTTTTTTAAATGAGGTGTGATAAAGTTGGCTTAGGTGGGATAAATCTAATTGCACTCCCATACCTTCGAAAAAGCTTTCAACCCGTCTGTACCATCAAATATTTTTTAGTACTGTAAAATCTTGTTTGAAGACATAGAACTATAGTTCCATGCCGGAGGTTAGTCCAGTCCGCTACACCAGACAAACAGAAGGCTGTGTTGCTTGCGCTTTGCTTTCAGACCAGGCGAGAATTATTAACGTTGATGCAAGACAGTAGGCGTCATGACAGTGTAACCATTTTCGATCACGTGATGGGCGCTGGGATTTGCTCGCGCCCTTGTTCTCTGGCAGAAATTAAGGAATCCCAGGAATTCCCCTGGGAGGAAGGCGTGCCAAGGGAGGTTATCGGACGTCTCGACATCTGATTAATGAAATGGGCTATCGCGCCTTACGCTTGCCTACCTTGTATTTTTCTCTGCCACTTTTCATTCCTTCCATCTTTGCCACGCCCTTTTTCGGAGACCGCACCTTCATCTTCACATTTTATCAATATTTCTAGCATGCGTAACATTGCCGTCTTAGCATATCATATATTTTTATTTTCTTAGTGTACTTTTGCGATATTTGCGATATTTGACCCTGGAAAGCTCTGTGGCATGGCTTCAGATCTGGCATGTGAAAGGTTGCGGGTTCGAATCCAGGAGTAGCTAGGTAGGCTCCATCAGTGGTAATCCCCAAAACAATAAACTGCGGTTCGGCACTGGCCATCTTGCTGCAGTTATCCGTTTGGCGGAATTTTTAGTCATTAGTTCTGTAATTAAAATACTACCCCATCACCCTATGATGCGAAGTCATCAGGAGGTGGAAACACTTCCAAGTCAAATAACCCAGTGAACGGGAAAGTGCCACGACCGCTTTGCATTGATTTGACTTTACTGGCCTGCGAGCAGGTTCAACTGCTGTCCAAGTGCTAAGCTCTGTAGTTTGGATCTGTTTTGATGTCTTTACTGTTTAGCCTTACTTTTCAAGTTTTACTTTCCTTCTGTCGTGCTACCGTAATATAAATTTATTACCGTTCATGATTGATGTCTAGATTCTGTTCCAGTTTACACAGGTAGATAAGCACACCAAATGATTCACGATATGAGAAAAGATAGTGAGATAATGAGAGAAGAATCTATGTGTGTGCGCACGCTCAGGTGCTTGAGTGGATGAGTGAGAGAGCCAGCGCCATTAAAGCGCCCGGGAGAGCTACAGGAAAGAAAGAGGAAGAGGAAAATGAGACAGGTGAGGCAAAGGGAAGACAGAGGGAGGAAAGGGAGATAGCGAAAAGGGCCGGAAAGGGTAGGAGCAGAGTAAGGATGGAGCGATAAGGAACACTACTGCTGCATGTGGTGCTGATGATGATAGTGGTGAGATTTTTTTCCCGTTTCCGACGTCATTGTTGCTGCGGATGTTGTTGCACTCCCTCAGTGTAAATATATCTACTAGCACCATTAATGACGACAGGGACAACGATGGTGTAGAAGAAACCCCCACGTCCTGGGTTCGAAGGCCGTGACTGTTCACAGTGGAATGCCGGGAGAAAGAAAGTGAAACGCAAGCAGGAGGGAGAGAACAAGGAGATAAAGTAGGCAAGGCTTCTGCGAAGAGAAGGACCGGTGCAAAGTGTGGTCTAGAGAAAATTTCCAGGCAGGTGTGCAAGCGGTAGAGACAGACAGGTTTTAAGGAGCAAAAGCGTGGCTGGAAAAGCGGGGAGAAAAGCTCCAGCAGATGCACAATTTTATGGTCTGCATCTTCAGCTGCTGCTTTAACCTCTTACATAAACAATTTGCGCGCCATTTAAATGCTGCGAAAGACATCGTAACAAGTTTATTTGGAATGGCCAGAGTGCACCGATATTCGTCAAACGTGCAACTTTTTGTTTATTTCGCAGATTTGTTCCCAAGCCAGAAAAGAGCCTTTACTCAGAGAAAAAAAACACACCTATGTTTTGCGCAAATGCTGGATTTTCAGCATTTGCGCAAAACATTTATGGTTTTGTATGTGCCTAACCTTATACTTGTCTGTGCGGTCTACATGTTTTCAGCCATTAATTTTTTTAAGTACGTACTCACCTAAGTATAACACAAATGATTTTTATCGAAAATGGCAACTTCTAATGGAAATCAGTGCAAAATAATGTTTTCCATTATCTTATTACCTTTAGTGCTCATTCTTTCAGCTTTCCATTTCGTTCAGAGACCATTAAGTCAACCTCATTTCCTTTACCACAGTACATAGCAACATTACAATTTTCTGTTAAACAAAGCTCCCGTTCTAGAAATAATGCGTCATGCACACCAACACGTGCTACTGTTTCGATCGAAACTTGCTGTCCCAAGCAGTCAGTCGATAGGTAGGAGGGTCGTGCAAGTGCAAATATCTCTGGGGCTGTGGCCCCAAAAGGGACTCCAACAAAAACAAGGACCTAGTTGACACACGCAGCTTCCGACGCTGAATGAGATCCACTGTTGGAATGAGATCTACATACAATGGCTGCTGCTTCCAGACACATCGATGCCGACACAACTAGCACGCAAATGTTGGTTCTTCACTTGAGCTACAATGTGTAGGCCTACTGTGGTGCAAACCTTCGGCTGTCTTCTCGATCGAACGCTGAGCTATATTCTGCATTGTATCACGTTAACGACTATTACCTTATACATGTATCCTTTATCTGCCCTTTGTGGTATCCCATTTGATATATATATATAGATATAGTATTCCATTCTTTGAATAGAGAGAGAAAGAAAGAAGAAAGAAAGAAAGAGAAATGGAAGCATGGGCAGTTTCTATAGATGTTGTTTACTGGGGTCCAAGCAGCCGGCTAAAAATACATTTATACATTTACAGATTCGCTAAACTAAAACTCTTAATGCACAAAAACTGTTCAGAACGTGAGCTGTAAATTTTGAAACACAACTCGCAGGGCCAGAAACGCGGAGCCCGTTTTATTTAGCTGAGAAATGCCGTCATAAACATGGAATCCTCTTTCACAGTCACTCTTTCTTTTCCCGCTCCCTTTCCTTCTCTCTCTCTCTCTCCGTACCTGCTTTCTCCGTTCGGCTCTCTTTTCTTTCTTGTTTCTCTCCTCTCCTTTTTCCTCTCTGGGTCTCTTGCTTTCTCTCCTGGCTCTGTTCTCGTGCACTCTCCCGCTCTCCGTCACCCTCCCTTTCTTTCACTTTTCCTGCGCGTGTCGCGGACACTGTGAATTAGCCAGGTGTTCTGCGTGCTTGTCAGGGGCCGCTGTGCAGCGGTGAACCGTCTGATTAGCTGTTAGCACCACAGACCTTCACCGTGTGGTGCTGAGGCTGCCCAGGAGAAAAGCAGCGGCTCTCGACTAGCTCAGCTGCAGCAGCCTGCTCTCTGGCACATTTAAAGAAAAAAGGAAAGAAAGAAAGAAAGAAAAAAGACGACGGACTATTGCTACCGCTGCCACACGTCGGCAAGTGGCCACGCATGCAGCAGGCGCGTGCGTGCGTGGCTACAAAGCCCTGTCCGTGCGCGTGGAAGCGTGTGGGCGCAGGCTGCTAGATTCTGCAACTCTCACGCATACGCCAGGCCAGTCAAAGAGCTCGTGAGGCGGTGACAGCCCCGCCGCTACGGCCGCAGAACCACTCGGGTTAGCGAATTGGTGAGGAGCTGCCATGCACGGATAAGCTTTCTGTTACCCTGATCACCCGCATGTTTCCTTGCGGTCGCGCAGCAGGTGAGATCCGAGGGTCAGAATCGTGTCCAGCACAGTTCTTCAAGTCTATTTGCGCGGCTTCCGGACTCCTCAAGTTTTTATCTCCGGGAGCGTGACTGAAGTCATCCCAGGAAAGCTCACCCGCTTTTCTCGTGACCTCCGTTCTTTGGCCAACAGGATGACTGATGCCGTTTGCTAGTGATGAGTTGGATTCGGATCAAGGGAAAGAGGGCTTTCGCGAGGAGTCAACCATCAGCCTTGTCGTTTCCGTCTAGGTAGGTGATATCGCCGACGATAAAACCAAGGCCAGGTTGTCCGCGATGGCTCTGTGGTCAGCTCGCCCGGTGTTGTACAAGCTGGGATGTCTTGGTTTGTTCTCTGGCTTCGTGATATTTGTTGTTGGTTTCTCTACGCCCTATTGGCTGCTACACACCGACTTCTCCCGGGGCGCGCATCTAGGGCTGTGGGAGTATTGCAGCGACAGGTGTCTCAGTCTCGAGGTAAGAGAAGGTGAGTGTGTTTCACTTAACAGGCGTTCACTGCATGTGGACGTGTGAGTATGTTTCCTGCAGCAACTGTTCGCTGCGTGTAGATGTGTGGGTGTTTCACTCAACTGCCGTTGGTTGCGTGTGGGTGCGTGTGTTTCGCTTAACAGCCGTTCGCTGCTGCGTGTGGATGTGTAGGTGTTTCACTTAACAGCCAGTCGGATCAGAGAACGTCGTTCCAAGGATACTCTCTGGTCGGATTTTGTGTGTACGAGAGTCGTGTCTTACTTAAGGCCTTGTATAACGGCTGCTCCATCAGAGTGTAAGTATTCGTGTTTGCGCGCATACGCACGGATAGTGGTAGTCAGGCGGTTGTTTTAGGATCTCAAGTATCTTCTCCACTCCACCAAAATGGAAGGAGGAGGAGGAGGGGGAGGGGAGGTGCAGGAGGTGGTATAAGAGGAGGAGGTAGAGGAGGTGGTATAGGATGAGGAGGTATAGGAGGTGGAGGAGGTGGTATAGGAGGAGGAGGTGGAGGAGGTGGTATAGGAGGAGGTGGTGGAGGAGGTGGTATAGGAGGAAGAGATTGAGGAGGTGGTATAGGATGAGGAGGTATAGGAGGAGGAGGTGGTAGAGGAGGTGGTATAGGAGGAGGAGGTGGTATAGGAGGAGGACGAGGTGGAGGAGGAGGACAATTAGATGATGAAAGAAAAAGATTTCTGACCTAAAGGAAAAATGTTATTTCCCAGGTGTGTGTGTGTGTGTGCCATGGATTCCACTTAAAAAAAAAACCCAGCTGTATTCGTGACTTGCGCACAAGAAGCAATCACCCGTCTGGCGCTTAAGAACCATGATCCTGTCCTACAGTATATGTGCGCAGTATATTACTGCTTAAAGTAATATCACTGTACAGTATATTACTGCTTAAAGTAATATCACTGTACAGTATATTACTGCTTAAAGGTGGCGGTTCATTTATAACGGCACTAAGTCTTGTTAGTTTCAAACTTAGGCTAAACACTGCCATTCATTTGGTTGTGGCCACATCCACACTGAAACTATGTTCTCTGCTGGGATTTCCGGGAGTATTGCGTCACCACTCGCCCAACCTGTCTGAGGCGGACGCACGCAGAACGCAAGTCACGCGAGGTGCTGACTTTAGAACTCCTGGCTCCACCTGCAAGAACTCTGACGTCATAGGTTGGTGTCGCTACTGTTCCTAGCGTCTATAAAACACCCTGACACATGCTGTTCCTCATTGTTTGCTGTTAGTTTTCATTTCAGCCATCTGGAGCGATATGATTCTTCTGGAATCATTGGCGAACGTCATTGCAAATAGAACACAAAAGCTGCAGGGTTGGTTGGGTAGTCCAGCAGCCTCCGATCAGTGGGCTATCGCTATTGCTAGCTATTGCCATTGCTAACACCCTTGGTCAGTGTGGCGAGGGCACCGTAGATATCTTACTGAGCCACCTGTACAGGTAGGGATCGATGCTCGAAAATGTGTGTTCGTCATGTTCGCCAGTCAGGGGAAATATATGCGCATGATCATAAAATAAACAAATAAATTTAAGATCGCTGCTTTAAGTAGGAAATGTAGGGACAAAAGAGAAATGGGGAGGAGCTAAAGTACTATGAAGCAAATGCAGGTCAACGTTCCGTGGCTCTGCTTTTCCTTGAGGACAGATATAAAACGCAAAGAAATAAATACAGTAAATAAAATGTAAAATACTTATCAACACGTCGTACGTGGAAGCGTCTATAAATGTCTTTTTGCCAAAGCACAATTTTTACGTAATGGATAAGCTTTCTGCAAAGTTTCTTACTTTTCAGTGAACTCATCAATGTTCTTTGTTTCTACGTCAGCCCCCCACCCCACCCCGTCGTCGTCGTCGTCATCATCATCATCATCATCATCATCATCATCATCATCATCATCATCATCATCATCATGTTGTGTTTATCGTTTTCCTTGCTATTGTTACGCTGCAATTAATTATGCTCCGGGAAAGGGGAATTAATTATTCGATGCTCCGCAAAATACAGTGATATTCCATCTCGTGCAATTTCCCAATGAAGACCAATCCACCTGAGTGTTTGTCTGTACATTTCCTTTTCGTCTGGCAACAATATATCTGTCTGCCTGTTTCTGTCTGTCTGGCTTCCTGTGAGTTCGAGCTGTGAGCGACTTTTTTTTTTTGTTTGTTTGTCTGCTTCATTTGACGCACGTGTGTGTATGTAAAGGCCTCTAATTATTTTGCCTGTCATCTCCATTTCCTCACCTCAGATGAGGAATTTAACACGGCAGAAATGGTTAATCTTTCGACATTTTTATGACTGGGTGGCACGAAAGGTTGAAACTGTGGCGGATGCGCCTACTGGAAGCGAATGTAGGTACCTGCCAAGGACTACCTTGGTACCTGCTTACATTCTTCCTCTGTACTTCACTGCGTAACGTGTGCTTGCGATCAATAAAGAGGGTCGTGCGTTCGAGTTCCGTGTCCTGCTCATGTACCGTCTCTGCATGTAGCACCTGTTTACAGCCCTCAAGGGTCCCCCTCCCCCCACACCTTTATGATCTCTTCTCCCAGCACTCTTCATCATCCTCTTCCCAACCCGTCACGAGACGACAGCCTTCATTGCTGACTTGACGTTAAACGAGATCCAACAACTGCACTTCGCCGTGAGAGTCTGGCGCAGATTTCGACTATGTAGACTCAAAGCCGCTGTAAGGAACTAGTCTAGACCCTGGCCACAAACTATAAAACCAGTTACATGGAAACCCGATTAAACTGTGCAGAGGATCACTCCAACAGGAAGTACTTGAAACGCTCAACATAACCGTATGCAGACGCATGCGACCAAGAGAGCTTACCGTACCCAAACACGTAGCAAAGAGAGGGTCGAAAGAAAGGAAATTGGATCTGCCAAGTTTTAATTAGAGAGAATTTAATAATTTAAGCGCTCTGTCCTCATTTGTTCTTTATTAATTATAATGTGCAGATGATCATTTTAAATCTACTGTCGAAACGAAAAACGTCGTGGGAAAAATCTTTCAGTGAAATAAGAGGAAATCTTTATACTCAAACTGCATGACAGCATAATGCACACACTTGTCGGCCTTATCAGACGCACAGAAATATTTATGTGCGTGAGGGATTCAGAGGTAAGGTGAACCTGGTTTTAGAAATGTCTCAGCGATAAGATACAGACGCAACACTCGAGCAGGCAGCAATTGATACAGGTGCCTGTAGCCTCATGCGGCTTGTATTGTCAAAGCTATGTTCAAGAGCCACTGTGTAAAAACAGTGATCACTTGCAGAAAAAGAACAATAAGAAGTCGCACTCACATTACAGTCTGTACCAAAGTACGGGCACGTACATCGCTGCTCGTCCAACGAAGACTTGTTAGAAAGTTTCCTCGCTCACGATCGCCTTCTGTGATAAAAGAAAATCTGAGGTGTGACTACTAGGTCCGTCTGTCCTTGCCGTGACATGATCGGCCGAGACGCCCGATTAACATAATAACATAGATGTTTTAAATACAGAGACGTTGTACAAGATTATTAGCAAGTTTGTAATATAAATTATTAGTTCTACTGACAGAAAATATAACAAAGGTATTCCTGTTTCCAAAAATAGAATGAAACAAATATTAGCCCTTCCTAGCAACAGAGACTGTCAGGAATGATTACTCATAGCTAAAACAAAAATAAATAAAACAAGCGAAAAATCCCGTATGAATAAATATTATTTCCAAAGGCAACCCAGAGATCCACTGTTGAAATCGATCACCTGTTATCGCCGGCAAAACGTAAAACTGTAGACTGGGAAAAGGATGCTAAGCTTTTGGAATTATACAATAAGCCCACGAACTGTCAAGTAAATCCCGACGATAAGCCTGTCGTGTTCAGAAGTGCTTCTATATTTGTCCAGCAGCAACGGTTGTTATTCCGGACGCAAGCAGTCAGAAATTCCATTGTGCTGTTTTCCGGGAAAGAATGTTACTGAGATAAGTGCAATCGTGGAATCTACTTGAAGAAGGAGCAACAGGAAGAAAACAACGAACAGGACAGGACGACGACGACGATGGAAATGAAGACGACGACGATGATGATGATGACGACGGGGTAGGTCAACTCGACCAGATTTCATCTCCACCGGTCGACTCGACCACAGCAAGGAGTTGACTCGACCATCGCCAGGGACCAGCTCGAGCAATGAACGGGTGACGCGAGATCACTTAGTTGGTGAGTGAAAATCAGTCTCGCATATCGGAACTGAATTTCAGCCGTGCAAAAAGATTGGTGAAAATTCCCTCGTTTACTAGGATTTCCATGGTGAACTTGTGTACTTGTCGGAATGAATGACTGTCGCAAAATGTGAACTGGTTTTTCGTGACTAAATTTAAGGTATTCTGTTAGTTTCCTAGAAGTAACAATTTGTTTTATTTCGGTTTGTCTGCACAAACTCTCCTC